>CALNXK010000004.1:1895000-1897500 GCA_942486035.1 Porites lobata
TGTTAACGTAAAATAAATTTCTACTCACCAAACGTTGATTAGAAGGAAAACTTTAAGGTTTCCTGGGAGTTTCTTAAGCCAAAATGTGACTCATCGAATACTGAATAGTTACGAAATACCAGGATTTTTATCATTGTGGTAGATGATTGCATCATCATAATTCACGAGGTTTTCACGTGCGATTCTACTCAGTGAAACAGTCTTTAACTCCGACAACTTATTTCTTCATGTTTTAAAAGCTATTGCTTCTTAAAACACAAGAGCCTTTTTTAAGGCATTGGTTACAAAACGAAACAGGTCTTCATACGTCCAATTTACTATTTATCATTGTGAAAAGCCAATCTGCATGAGATGTACAGTCACACAGCTGGCACGTGAAAGTGATGGACTTTGCCCCCTTTCGTGGTTCGTACGTGAGGGAATTCCAGTTATCACACAGTAAACTAGTAAACAGAATTATAAAAATAACTCTTGCACACAATTTGCACGTGAAGATGTTGGTCTTTGGCCCTTTTACAATTCGTACGTAAAAAAAAAAAGGCAAATTGTTTACTACAAAATTTTCTCAAACGATTTTAAGAAATTACCTCGGCTTCATTACAACATCTGCAATCAAATTATGTTTCATGCAACGTCAAGGTTGATAACCTAACATTTATTAACATTTGTGAGACAGTCTTTAACTCCGACAACTTATTTCTTCATGTTTTAAAAGCTATTGCTTCTTAAAAGACAAGAGCCTTTTTTAAGGCATTGGTTACAAAACGAAACAGGTCTTCATACGTCCAAGTTACTATTTATCATTGTGAAAAGCCAATCTGCATGAGATGTACAGTCACACAGCTGGCACGTGAAAGTGTTGGACTTTGCCCCCTTTCGTGGTTCGTACGTGAGGGAATTCGAGTTATTACACAGTAATCTAGTAAACAGAATTATAAAAATAACTCATGCACACAATTTGCATGTGAAGATGTTGGTCTATGGCCCTTTTACAATTCGTACGTAAAAAAAAGGCAAATTGTTTTACTACAAAATTTTCTCAAGCGATTTTAAGAAACTACCTCGGCTTTATTACAACATCTGCAATTAAATTATGTTTCATGCAACGTCAAGGTCGATAGCCTAACATTTATTAACTTCCAAGAAAATTATCAAACTGCCGAAATATATTTCTACTTGTATCATGTTACTCCACTCAATACAACAGTATCTAATTATTGTGTCAACTAGCTTCTTCCAATTTTATTCCCTAACGCTACTGTTTCTACTTAAGTTACGCATCTTTACTAAATAAGATACGTTTCAGAAACTATAATACTTAGTATGCAGGAAGGATGTATCATGTTGTTCACTTATTATTCTTTTTTTTTGTTTGCCAGAACGAAAAAGGTCTGTTGAACTTTGTAAGCGAGAGAATAATATTTTTAAAGCTTGTTTACAGGATTAACAATACTCGGTACAGCTTTCACAAAAATAAGCTGCCTTTTTAAACTTCTAAATCCACATTTTATAGGGCGCATACTTTCGAATTAAAGTCTATATCTAAATATCAATTATTGCTTCATTGGAAGAGCTTTGAAAATATATGATCTTTTATACTCTACCCAGTTGTAGCAGGTCAAACAGAACTCATACTGACGTGCGTTGTACCGATAGCCGAATTAGATCAGAAATGCCTTGAAGCAGCATCCGTACTAAAATATGAACCCTTAAACAGCTGCATCACTGTACACAGCGTTTGAATCATGAAGATATTTAATGTAATTATTCGAAACACCTGTAGCCGTAATAAAAGACGAAAAAATTGTGAAGAATCAAGATGGCGGTCTCAAAGTGCCCTTGTTCGACCTTTACCAATGCCATGTTTAAGTAGATGCTAAGATCTCATTGGTTCCTAAGCATCAACTCATAGTACCTTCAACCTTATTGGCTCTTGCAACAAACATCCCAACATACAAAGCCACAAAGATACATACGCTCAGACCACTGACATATGAGCTATTTTTTCAAAATAGCTCAAAAAGTGTTGTTATTGTACAGTTTAATTTATGTTTTATTCACGTTTTGATTGTCAGTCATAATTTTGCACGGTGCTGTGTAGCGATTTTTTCCTTTCACGACGCGTAAATGAAATATCTGAAAATGGTGCATGGCGTGCTTTGTGCCTTACAGATTAACTCACATTGTAAGAAAGTACATAAAAGTTTTGTCGATTATTTTACCGACAGAATCCTACTTTTTTCGCGTTTTTGGAATACGTTATTTATTGTTATTACGTTTATAATTTGTAGTTTAAGTCCAGGGCCGATTTAACCGTATTAAAATACACAGCACACAAAGACGGCAAAATTATGGTTATTCATAGGAGGAAATGTCAAATAACTTATCAACCTCCCTGGGTCTTTTCGCCAGAAGAAACAAAAAGTTAATAACCGACTTACAGCAAAGGTTACTGAGTATCAGATATTGTGGTGTATAATCTAAAGGGTAGTGTACACGT
>CALNXK010000004.1:1902500-1927500 GCA_942486035.1 Porites lobata
GCCAGGGCAGGACAGCGTTGGAGGCCTGAAATCTAGGTAAAATGTTAAAAAAAAATTACAGAGGAATACGGTGGGGTACATATATGTACATAGATATCGATTTGTAAAACTGTTTTTCTCCACCACCACCAGCACCACTCCCCGCCTTTCCTTTGTGTACCTAGATAAATAACACCCGAAGGCATCTACTTTAACCCGTGGAACTCAACATTTAACGATGCAAAATGAAGAAAAATTTTACATCAGAGGTAACTCCGAGAAAGTCTCTTTCAGTACCAAATATAATCTGGAGAAATAACATCCACATCATGCCACGGCATGATTGTGAACTTGTCAGAACTAAGTTCGTGTTGACCCCTACTTTACTTTATTCTTGGAGAAAATGCAAAGACAACGGCAGTTGAACCTCCGGCCACCTTGGGGACAGAAGAAAATTGCCTTTGTCTGATTGAGCCAGATGTCACGTTTATTGCAAAAAAACACTGTATTTACATTTTATCATAAATGAACTGTAAGTATGACTTGCCGCGATTATATTAACCATGGAAGCGCCATACAGATCAAAATTTCATGACCATTCTTTGACTTTTTAGTAATTCACTGTAGAAAAAATGGCCGTTGTGGAGAGGTTATTAGGGACTTTGCGATCCCACGACGCGACGGCAACGAGAACGTCAAAAACAACAATAAGTTTTCTTTAGTAGACAAAACAACAACTTTGCACGTGCATCTCACTTTTTTGTACATTTCTTTGCCGCTTTTGCACGACTACGACGTGAAATTGCCTAATTTTACTTTTTAGAGAGGACGTAAACAAGCGACGACGAAATTTTATTCTCTTTCTAAACCTGAATATGGTTCTTAGAAATTCAACTCCGGAAGGATTCGCCTACGTTTGACAAAGTAAGTGAGTTGGAACAACGCAAATTCAATTTTGAAGCGACGTTTTCGTTCGCTGCCGTCGCGTCATCGAATCGTAAAGTCCCTACTTTCTAATTAGGCTGATTTAGCAACAGGACGGGAACGTCAGTTGACGATGGGAAAGCGCGCGGAAAGGACTAAACACGACTTCCGGTGCTCAATTTGCCGCTCTGCCATTGGTCAAGCCATTTGTTTGATTTGCGCGCGCCGTCGTCAACTGACGTTCCCGTTCTGTTGCTAAATCAGCCTATTTTGGCAGCTGGGACGCGGTTTAGTGGCTGTTGCAGTGTTAAGAGAGGTGGCCATTGCAGAGAGGTTTGAACAAGAGTCAATGTATGCATGGACTGTCCGCCGAGACAAAAAAGTGGCCCGTTGTGGAGAGGTGGCCGTAAGTGGAGGTTCGACTCTGTTCAATGTTCCCCTTGGAATCCCAGTAAGTTTTCTTGTTTCGAAGTAGGCTTTTATTTGGATCTAAATCAGTCTTAGCAATACTGCAGGATTGTTTCAGAAGCTATCTAATAAAACGTTTAAATTCTTGGTGTGTTAAAGGTTGTATGATCACCTTTTACATCTCAATTTCGGCTCCTAAAGGTCCAGAACAAACGTCGCCGGCATTTCCCAGGCTCTAAAGAATACCGTAGACTCAATCTTACAAGCCCCCTCGTTACAGGCCCATCTGCCTGCCCAAAAAAGGCTTCTGATTATTAGTCCCCCTCCAAATGTATTGAAGTGAATTGGATTTATTAGGACGTTTTAAGCTTAATTAAATAAAGAAAATGCAAAACGTATTTTGATTAGCATTGCAAAAGCTTGTTTTAAAGCGTTTTGTAGTTTTTTTTTAAAATACGGTTATAAGCCCCCGGTTCAGATATAAGCCCCTCCGTTTGTACAATCTCCTAAAACCCCTAAACAAGATGTATAAGCGCCGGCTAAATAACAAGCGACAATTAACGGTATGCAGTTCTTTGGGACACAACACTAGTTTACGCAGAATTTTTGGCGCGGAGGGGGAACAAACAGAGGGAGATTTCCCTGACCTTTACATGTTGGACTTGTTGCTCTGTATTCCCACGTGCCATCCAGCTGACATTTTCTTGTGTCAGATATCAAAGTTTCAGGACCATATGCAATGTGATACCCATCCGGGCATGCCAGCGTACAGGTGCTAAAGAAACGCTTCGTGCCATCGTCACAGTCTGCGGGAGTGTACGTACCGATAGACACTGTAGGTAGCGCTGGACAACGAACCTCTAGAAAAACAAAATTTAAAAAACGGTTATTGGCCATTTCTGAATTAATCCTTTTACTTGCATGTGATCCTCGCAGTTAAAGGCACAACCTAAGCGGTTCACATCCACACTTATATCTTTAATTGCAATTTGCATACAAGTCATAGATGTAATAAATTTTTTGCGTATTTAAAAACTCCAAAAAAAAAAAAAACGCTAATTTGTTCTCAAAAACAAAATCCAAACGAAAAATCATACTTGAGGTGCTCTGGTTAGTGAGCCTGATTTTTACATGAGAAAAAAAGGATCATTATAAAATGATTAAAATGATTATAAAACTGGTGGGGATCCGCCATGTTCTTAAGCCCCGTGCAAACGGAGGCCATTGTTGGACAACGTCCTTTTAGATATAAAGTTTGAAACCGGTCAAAAGCCAACAACTCCCAACATTTCTTTTGTTCTGTGATGGAAGCGTAGGAATATTCGCGATGGTGCAAAACCACACTGGTGGGGATATTCGCGATGGTGCAAAACCATCCTTAGCCTCCAACACAGACGAAGACAGCTTCATCACGCGTTCCCGCGCCACGAACGTCTGTGAGGGAGGAGGGCGTGACGAAGCCCTACGAACGTCTGCACTGAAGACTAAACTATCCCTCAAATCCAACAGTTAAAGCTAATTTAAATTGGCTTCTTCATCAAACGTGCCAGATAGAAATCTGTTAAAAATATCTGTTCGGAGAAGCAAATATTGCCTAGAATTTTCTATTACTTGAGGACCACTTCAAATTTCTAGATGACCGTTCCATTCATGTACAATTTTCGAACCTTATCTAATAAATTCCCTACGATTCTCCGAAGCTTAATTTTTCACATTTCACTCCCCGAGTAATGCTGTTTTGCGTAGAAAGAAGAAACCTAAAGTGTTCTGATTAAAAAAAGTGATTGAGATGGGAATCAGAAAAAATTCTCACATTCGGAAAGCGATAAATAGCATCTAAAGTCCCTAGGATGACCAAATAGATACAAATTCTATAGCGCCGCTTAGAATGTATCTCTAGAGATCTAAAAAATACTCTGGACGGCCTAAAAAGTGTTTTCAACGTATTTAGGGGGAAATCGTCGTTGGGTGCCCCTGATAGGTAATGGCCCCCCTCCGTGATAAACTGCATACCTTTACAGGTCGGAGCAGAAGGTGACCACGTTTTGTCCAGCTGACATGTGTTTGTCTCGCTACCAATTCGATCGTAACCTTGCAGACATTTAAAGGTGCACGTTGTTCTATAAGCATAGTTAGCCGATGTTTTACCATCCGCTCCCACGCATGTACCAGTGGTAGGATCCGCATAAGTAACTGATTGTATGGGGCAAGTTATCTCTAAAAACAACAAATGAATACAGAATAAATGAATACACAAACCTTGCAGAGTTAATATGGTAATTTCTCTGGTAGAGTGAGAAATCAACAATTGAAACTTGAATAGGCCATTTTCGAGTACTAAAAACTCTCATTTTTAAAACGAACCTAGGTGCAAGTGAGTTTTATTTGCATGAGAATAGAAACCATTTTCATATCAATAGCCTCACATTTAGCCTAGCTCTTAGGGCCCGTTTAAATGGAGGTGGGGTAGGTGAGGTAACTCGCGGCGGGTTACCCCACCTATCATGTAAACGTGATCGAATTAAAATGAGAGATTATATGGGCAGGCAGGTTACCCCACCCAAGCGGGTTACCTCACGGACCTGAGGTCCCCCACCTCCATGTAAACAAGCCCTTAAACAGAGGCTTGGAGCAACTCAGAAATAGCCTATTGTACATAAAGCTTTTCAGATAAAAACATAGAAGGCAAAAAGGTAAAACTAGAGAGAACAAATAAAAAGCGAAACTACAACACGCGTTACTCTTCCCTCGTTGTTGGAATCCTTAATTTTACCTGTATTTACAATTTTGGCTCACGAGGCCTTCTTAAAAATGATGACCAAGCACTACGCGCTCAGTCATTCTTTTGTCGAAGGTCTAGGAGCTCAGGCATTACTCTATATTTATGAAAACCTAAAATAATATTCTCTGCAGACCTACCAGGCCTCGTTGCTCGGGTCTCAGGACTTTAAAGATGTCGCCTATACATCTGAGGCCAATCACAATGGTTGGGCAGCGTTTTATTTTGGCGGCGCCCAAATAGAGTAATCGAGATCGCTTGTTTTGATTCAAAGTTGCAATAGGCACGTAATACGTGCGAACGTAAACAAGCTAAGTAAACAAGCCAATCGACGCGAAAGTCTGCGGTGCGATGTGTCACGACACAGCATTTATCCTCGTTACAATACGTCCCACAGCTAATGCACGGCAAACATATCGGCAATAGAATACAAACGCATTGAAAAAACAAGGTACACCGAGTGATACAAACTGTTAAATAATTTAAATTTTTCCTTTAGAAAATAATTGTCCTCGCAGCACACGGCTTGAGTGTTTCTAACACGGACCATAGGTACCGGTCATTGCCTTTTTTCATTAAACAGACTTTTCATTGCTAGCAATGGCTTATTGCCGAGAGTTTGACAAAATTTTTTCCCTCAGTTTTCGAGAGCCAAAGAAGATGTCACGCAAAATTCCGTGACCATGCATGAGATAAATAAGGGTAATATTGAATGAAGCAATGCAGATTTTCGGAAAGGTGGTGATTTCTTAAAATTTTATTGAGCAAAATGATCTCGTAAACAAGTTGCATTCTTCCACGTTCGAACCCTAAAAGGGGCAGAGTCCAACATTTTCACGTGCAAACCGCGTTCATGACAGTTATTTTTAGACGCCTAGGTTAATTAGATTAAGTCATATTCTCTAATACACAGACGACGAAAGCGGCAAATTCCAAAGATTTTACGTGCAAACCGTGTAACAGTACAACTCACAGTAAGGGCCTGATCACATGAGCCGGGCTGGTTCGGTTTGCTGGGCTGGCTAGCTCTGCTGAGGTGACTTTTATCCCATTATTACATGAAAAGGGCAAGCCGTGAGCCGCCATTTTTGTATGGAGATTGGAAGCAATGCGCATGAGCAGTGTGTTACCCACTGTCCTGTTTCTTGCTTGGTTCATTCGTCAGGCCGCTCAGCAAGCGTGATTACTTGGAAAATTCCCACACGGGATCCCGGCGTCACAATACTGGGATCCTAGCTAACCGGCGGACTAGCCCGCTTGTTATATAATCGCAAAGTTGATTTTTGTTGAGTTTAACTAAGATGCCAAGATCTCTGCAAAGCAAGCCAGCCCCGGTTGATGTAATCGGGCCCTAAGTTCTATAGCAAGATTTTACGCCCTCCAACTTGACCTAACCAAATTTTCAAAGTCCCCGAAAACACAAAAAATTTCAGCCCCACCCTCTCAATATCTTCATAACCCCTTCTCTATATTAAATGAACTTTCCTCTATCCACGTTCTCTGCATACAAACATAAAAAATCGACCGAAAAAAATCCTAAACAGAAAGCCTAGCAATGTTTAAAATAAGAACACGCATGTTTTCTACTATTGATAAGATCTTTCACAACCACCACGTCATTAAAACAGACTATAACTACACTATCCCTTCATAACCAAATAAGCACTCCCATAAATACTTCACTGCAACACCTAAAATCTTTCACCTTCCCAAAAAAAATCATTTTTTGTTACTTCATATTAAATTCTATGAGAAACCAGTTTCACTGATTAACAAACTACAGCCATTATCTTACCAATCTGCGACGTCTAATATAACATCTCAACCAACCCCTAAAATATGCAAGGTAACTGAGCTACTCACACTTCCCTAACACAAGTAAAAAAAAAACATCACACACGCATAGTACTTCGATGCCCAAATGTACGCTCCCACAGTGTCTTGTTTCTTTATTACAAATCTTTCATGTGGTAATGAACTATTGAGTAAGATCTTTGTTGCGCGTGTGCTGCTTGTTACCGGGATACAGTTTCAAGCCTAGGTCTACTACCTGTGCGCTTACTACGGCAACTCATGATAAGTTACGACCAGCGGTTTATCGATTACCGGATGCTGGCACTGGGAAATTCAGTTTGACAATACAGAACAAGATTGATTGGTCCAAACGCTTGGGTATTGACCACTTCAAGGTGTTACCCGTTTCATGCTGAGCCTCCTTTTCATAGGGCTTTGCTCGCGGGTTGTGCCACTATAAACTAAAATTTCAATCATTGCTTTTAAGGTCAACTAGCTACATTAGCGATTTAGTTAGCATGGATTATTATACGCATCTGAGAAACTACCCATCTACCCCTCCAATAAGCCAACATTTTTCCCTAAGCGAGAAATAAGTGTTAATGTTGGCTTAGGGGAGGGGTAGGTGGGCAGTTAGGTCCTGTTCTGCATATTCATTAAGATCGAATTACACTATTGTTTTAGAACGTCCTAAGCAGCGCATGCGAACAACTTTAGGCGCTAGATCGTTTACGCTGCCGCCCCTACATTGTGGAACAGCCTTCAAACGCATATCCGTGAAAGACACATCTATTATTTTATTTCACTTTCATTATATTTATGTACTTTTATGAGCATTTTTCTTTTTTATCGGTTGTATATATTATAAATTTTAACTAGTATAACGGTAGACAATGAAAAGCGCTTTTGATCATTTTTAGGTTAAAAGGCGCAATAGCAAATTAGTAAATTGTTATAATTATCATAAATTATTAACTAACCTTCACATTTGGTAGGCGTCCCGCTCCATTGCATTAAATTTACTCCGTTGGGGTCTTTTACAGTACACTGCCGACTGGCGGACCCTTTCATTTCATATCCCTCATTACACTCAAACTCGCAGATTGCTTGGTACGCTCGGCCGCAACTACCACCTTTTTTCTTTCCATTTTTAGGTATTTCCAGCTCCTCGCAATAGCGGACTGTTAACAAAAAAGATCACAACGAATAGTGAAGGTAATAAACTGTATGTTCTGTGCAAAGAGGCTGTGTCACAGTTGTCTTGTCTAGTCTAGTTCACTTTTTAATAACTACCAATCACACGTCTTTACTCGCTACGAAAATTGACAAATTACTTGAGAATGACAAATCACAGCCGAGAACGTGTCAAGCAAATATGTCTCCCAAGCATGTTTTTCAACGACGCAAACAACAAAACGATGAATGAACTTTGAAAAACTGTCAGGCTAATATGTTTTCAAAAAGCAAAATTGCCGATTCCGTTTCTGTCTTCTTCAAGTTCCTCCATCCCTGTCTCCTGTTGTATTTGCTGTGTTATTCATACGTTCGTTTCACTCCATTTGGTGGCACCAAGTTCCCAATGTTTGAATTTTGATACCTTTCGGGATCCTTATACGTTTCTGGGAAACTGCCCACCTACCCCTTCCCTAAACCAACATTTTTCCCAAAGTGACAAGAAAGTGTTAAGTTTGGCTTAGGGGAGGAGTAGGTGGGGAGTTTCCAAAACGTATCATGATCCCAATGTCGCGCCACAGCTCCTTTAATTGATGTATAATATTTCACCCTTTCACCCCCAAATTTTAAAAAGTAAAGGTAATGCCAAAGAGGTTTCATTGAAAAGATACTGAACACCACAGGTTCCATCCACAGGCTCAAAAGTTAGAACTACACACTAAAAAAAACGTTGCATGTAAAAGTACTCCTGAAGAGGTTCCGTTTGAATGGTAACACTATAGGATTCAATCCACGGGCTCAAAAGTTACCACTACATACTTAATAAATAGTGTCATGTGAACGTACTGCTGAAGAGGTTTTATTTGAATGGTAACGCCATAGGATTTGATCCACAGGTTCAACAATTAGAACTACATAGTTAATATATAGTACCATGTGAACATCCTGCTGAGGAGGATTTATTTGAACGGTAAAACCACAGAACTTTATCCACTGAAATCAAAACCACCTTGTAACACTCCGTCGTTCACAGGGGGAGTAAAAGGGTTAGCAAGTTGCCGGGCAAGTTACAAGCATAGGCCTGTTGGACATCTTACAGGAAGTCACGAAAGAGAAACCAAAGGTGGAATAATCTGCTTGTTTATACTTTTCTGGGCTTTGACAAGCTTAGAATGTGAAAGAGGTCTTGATAAGCCATTGTTATTCAAAAAATCCGACTGTTATTAATTATCTTTATCAAATCTACGTTAAAAAGTGCTGAATTTCTTGGAGGAAACACGCTATTTAATAAATCTTGTATGCCATGCGATCGGAGGAAATTGTGGGTGGGGGGGGGGGGGAGCTGTACTCCCCTATGGGCTAGATAGATATGTGCCGCCCGATATGTTAACTATGGTATCGACCCTTAAACAGGGTATCATATTTGTCCTTGCTAGCATTGTGTTCCGGGTGTGATCGTTCGATACGGTACCTCAGTTGAATCAGCTAAATTCAAGTTCGTACTAAAATGCCCAAATACTTGAGAAACAAGTCATCTGTTAAAACTGAACTGTTTCTGAGAGTATTAGGAAAGCAAATCAATGACGGTTTTGCTGGTTGATTAGCTTTAATTTCCTAATAGCTTTCGGCATCCCCCCAAAAATCTAAAAATTATTATAACTTGTTAGTTTCGCTATCTAGTTTAGCCTTTGTGTTTCCCAAAAGTAAAGGATCATTTATTTATCATTATTATTATTATTATTATTATTATTATTATTTTATCTGTTATCATAGTTTACAGATGACCAGTTCTCTTACTTGAGCAGTCTTGTCCATTATGGGGATTTCCTTTGTAACCTTCAAAACATTTGCAATCCAGTATAGATGTGCTTCCTGTTTTTGTGTGCCCAGAGTTAGCTGGACAAGGATAACAGTTTTTAGCAAAGCCAGTGAAATTCTTGTACGTTGATGGTGGGCATTCTGTTAAACAAACAAAGAATCAAAGAAAAAAAGCAAAACAAAAGCAAGAAATTAGTCAGGTGGAATAAGAACTTTTTACTGTGCGTTGATGGTGGGCATAATGTTAAACAAACAACAAAGACAACCAAGCACGTAAAAACGAGACGCAAGTAGAAGAAAAAAAACAAAACAAAAGCAAGAAATTAGTCAGATGGAATAAGAACTTTTTACTGTGTGTTGATGGTGGGCATAATGTTAAACAAACAACAAAGACAACCAAGCACGTAAAAACGAGACGTAAGTAGAAGAAACAAAAAAAATCCCTGCTATCATTTAAGAATTGAAATCAAACAAGAGAGTACATACTATAAGCAAGCTGTTCATTTTGTGATACTGCTTGTAACGATACGTAGTGGAATGAGGAGACTCAAAGAACATTGCAGGGGTCACTAAAAACTTTTGATTCTTTTATCGAAGGAGACTTAGGGCTTTTGAATGAAACCACTCGCCTTTGGCTTTTATTCCCGCTGGAGTTTTAAACATTTTGACGTCAGTCATTTCAATAACATATAAGAATGTGTTCTGGACAAGTGTGATTGAATCGCTAAATATACGTTTTGGCATAGGGGTAAGAAGTCACTTTTTCGAATGGGTGGTCATCAATCACCTTGAATTTTGTGTTGGTATATGAACGAGATTCAGAAAAACAAAGACACGAACAAAATAAGCACACAAAAGTCAGGTGATGATCGAGCCTGTGTAACCATATCTTACGCCATTTCCGATCTATACACTTACGAGTGCATTGTCCCACGTATCCTGAGCCCGCCATTCCAGTGGGGCATGCGCATTTGTAGTCTCCGTACACTAAACCGCATGCGCAAGCTGCTATTGGGTCGCAGTTGTTGTTACATTTGCTGGGACTCACTGTTTTCGTTTGCCATTTATATTCATACGGATCTAAAGACAAGAATAATAAGAAGAACAATGAAAGAATAATTAACGTCTCTACGCATATTTTCTCCACTAAAACAATATTGGAAGTTTTGAAGTAAAAGAACTCTTGACTTCAAAGCTATGCTAAACTGTTTATGCTGGTATTTACTTTATAAATAAACTAAATTATAATCAAAGGCTACAAACTAATGTGGTTTTCTATATAAAGGTCGCAGGCTTATCTGACTCGCTTTGAAAGCATCAGCTCAAAATTTGGAAGGAATTGAAAACAATAGGCTTCTTGAGCACAGAGATAGAAATTTATGATCTAGATGCTAAGTAAAAAGTAGACATTTTTAGCCCACACTCGAGTATACTCAGCAACGCCATGGCTAAAGTAACGAGTGCTCGTCTCCATTCACCAGCTAAAGCGATAAGCACAAGGTACAGTCACTCGCATACGATTACATGTACGACAAGTCTATCCATTTTCGGAGTCTTAATAAAGTCTCCAAGTCCTCAGCTTCTACGTTCGTAATAAGAATGAGCACTGATAAGAGATCTGAAAATATATTGGCGGGTTGTGTTGCAATAAAAGCATGGGTGCGTGATTGCCGTTTCTAGTTTGCACTTAACTGCCTCGTTGATTTTGTGTTAGTTGCGAGATTGAAGGAATTTTCGCGGGGACTAGAATCCTGAGAAATTTCACCCTGGAAGTTTTTTAAGATTTGCCGCCAACCTGAAGGGAATTTGCATATGATAACTTTTGATTAGAGAACCGCGCTCGACCTGCATATCATTCTGATTACCGCGTCACTGAGCCAATCAACTAAACATTGCTGATCATTTTTACGACAGCTCCTTCCAAGCCTCGAAAGTTGATCAAAATCCTGCGAACGTAGAAGATGAGGACTCGTAGACTTTATTATAAATTTAGTTCTGATCAGTAATAAAATAAAACGACTTTGAATTTAACAAGTAAAACACTTCTCTCTTAAGAATTCAAGTACATGTGATAATTTCCTTCAAGATATGATTTTTTTCTGGTAATTTGGATACATGTGTGGTTAGGCACAAGAACCTTTTTCTTTATCAACTTACTTGCTAACAAGATTGATCAACGTAATGTAACTATACAAGGGGCATGGGGTGGACATTTCCTTGTTGTTGTTGTTGTTTTTGTTTTCTTTTCCTTTCGGTATAAAAAATAACGTTGTCCGGATAGTCACAGTTCAGTAAAATAAATGCAAGGGTGGAGAATGTCTGCTGAAAATCTTAACTCGTCCTGAACGTTTCAAGGGGCTGTGTCACGGCTGCGCTTCCTTATGTGCCATGAAACTTAACGTTTACCGGAAGAAGAATTTTTCTTGTAAACGATGAAATCACGGCTTCTTGTCCAACAAATATAATTCCCAAGCATTGTACCAAACATTACAAACAATGAAAATGAACTTTGAAAAACTGTTAGGCTAACAAGTTTTAAAAAAACCCACAACTTCAATCCGTTTTAATCTTCTTCATGTTTGTCCAACCGTGCCTACTTTTGTATTTGCTGTGTTATTAATTTCTTCTTTTAATGTTTTTCGCTATTATTTTTTTATGTTTCACTCAATTTGGTGACAGTTCCTACGGTTAGAATTTTGATGAAATTCGTGGCTCAGCTTCTTTAACATAACATTCTAATGTGGGTAAAGGGAACATCATCTCATCATCAAGGGAAAAAACGAATATCTCAAACTGCTTCTAAAGCCCTTATTTCGACTGACAACCAGACCTTAGAAAATAGAAAAGTTAAGAAATTTTATTTAAGTTTTCTTACCCCCTCTCAGGTACGTGGCAAGCTCCGCAAACTGATCGAAGTTATTCAGATAGAAAGCGTGCTTATTTTTGTCCTTAACAAGTCCTTGAAGTGCGGGAAAATTAACCCTTCCAACGCCAATAGCAAAGATCTCCACGTTTCCTGCTATAAGCTGCTTGGCAATGTTGGTTGGGTCCGGATCACGATAAGGCCAATTCCAATACCCATCTGTGAGAAGAATAACGACGGTTTTCAACTTGTTTAGGGGGCCTCTTTTCTGACCGCTTAACCTTCCAAGGCAGACATCGTAGGCCAGTTGAAAGGCGCCCTTCATATTAGTCATCCACCCATTGATGCTGTGAGGCATCGGATTAAATTTCTCGTTGAATGTGCACTTCGTGTTTGCCAGGTTAGGGACGGAAACATAATCTACGAATATGGTAGCTTGTTCTCCAAACGGAATCACCTCAACACGGGTGGCTTCCATACCTACACTTATTTCGTTCAGTAAATTTGTCACGAATTTTTTTTCCTCATTAAAGTCGCTGCCGCGTAAACTGCCCGACGTGTCGATCAGAAAAAGTATATCCGATTTCTTGTTGTCAAAAGATAGGAATTGATTTCTTAACTTCAGGAGTTCTGTTTTGGATACATCAAGCCAGTCTTGGGATGACACAAACTGACAAATTCCAAAAAAGAAAACTGGGAAGCAGAGGAAAACTTTTATCTTCCCCATGGCATTCGCACTGATCAGACACGTTTTGTGTTTCTGCGAATGTCTACAGCGTTTCACTGAGCACGAGGGCTTGACCTTCAAGACTCAGCTGATTATACTAATTACATCGGAATAATCTGATGGTAATTTTTGCTGCAGCTGAATTATTAGAACACAATCAATGAACACAAATGCACCTGTTGGATTCTCATCGGGGATGAACATGTCTCCGAAATAAGTTTACACAAGGACTAGAGTTATCATTCGTATATTCCCGACAAGCACGAAAATTCCGCATTTATCACTAAATCTATATATTACAAAATGTTTCATAAATCATCCGTTTTCAGTAATTTGCGCTGTTTAGACCCCATTAATTTCCCTTTCAATCAAAAAAAGCAAGTCGGCTGTTTACATTCATTTTCTTTGAACTTCTTCAAAACGTGCGCGTAACGTTAAAATATATTCCTTTGAAAAAGGAAGCAATGTCCAAGTGCTGATAATAGTCTTTGAGTTTACTCCATATCGAAATATTTCTTACCTTTTTTATTTCAATTAAGGCGAGTCACGGCATAGCAACAATATCGATCATCAGAAACGAGCGTTTGGTGATGTTCAGGTAATTATAATGATTTCAAAGTGTCATGCATCCGTTCTATTTAATAGGCAAGCCAAAGAAAGCAACCACACAAAGTGAAAACTTCTTCTGTTCATAAATGGCTTGATTAAAAGGGAACTTAATGTATCTTCCCAAGTAATGTTCGGAGCAAATATTTCACAGCTGATCAAAGAGGAAAACTGGAATTGTAGATTAACATTTTACAATATTGAAGTCTACAATCTTAGAGCACTACGGCTCAAAATTTTGACCAAAATATCGGCTTCTCTGTAGATTCCTCAAGCATTGGGATGTTCCTTGCAGAAATTTCTTCATATATATTTTGCAACTTTTTCATAGTGATGATCTAAGTGGAATAGGGCAGATTAAAATTTGACTTCGATTATCTCTTAGGCAACGAGATTTAAGGGAGGGACTGGTAACTAACTTCTAGCCAGTGTTCCTCGCTCCTGTGTACGAGGGCGCGAAAAGAACTGACTTCTGGAAAATTCTAAAGTCTGTGTACAATTCATCGATCACGGGGCGTATTAGAGATTCGATCATATCATAAAACATAGTCAGCCTGAAATTATTAACATCGAGAGACTGATAAGTCATCAACAGACGCGCGACAGAAAAATTTCTTCATTTTTCAATTTTAAAATGCTAAACATAAATTTTTCCGCACAAGCATGAAAAATTAATTAACAAATACAGAAAAGAATATATTTATCTTCGGGGGTGAGGTTTTTACTTTGCAGTATGACAAACCGTTACAACAAGCCATTGATCTTGGATTTAAGGAGAAGTGAAAATAAAATTAGCACGCTTAACACTCACTTACTCGAGTTCCTTCGCATGCGGTTGTGCAAAAGAAAGCGTACGTCAAGCAAACCCTCGCAAATACCCGCGTGGGAGCAGTGTTCCAGAGTTAAATACATGTTCGTTTCACAGAAAGTAAGGGACGAAAAGGGTAACATAACTGACGCTCGTATCTCAGCGATTGACATCGGGTCTCCTTAATACAGGTTCCACTGTGCTGTAGTTTGGGACAAGTTTATGTTGGTTTCTTGAGTACTAATACTTGTTTCTGTTGATTTTGACTGTAAATTCAGTTGAATCTACCTCATTCGTTTTAATCAAACAAGAAACTTTAGAAATGAGTTGACTAAGGAAAGGAAGTTAAAATCTCCATTCTTCCGAATCCGAAAGATCTTTTAACCCTCAGCGCAGTAGCTTCATCGACTATGCAATTGAAATCTTTAATTCGTCTTACAAAAATATTTCGTCGGTAGTAACTGCATAATAGTAATACCGTGCAATTCTACTACTATGTTTTCATTGAAACCTGTGTAACTGGCACGGGGAGAAGAGGAGATAAAGTTTGAGGATAAAAGAATTGATATCAATTCAATTTTCGACCCAAACATACTTTTTAATCCTTTAACCCCAAAGTATCCACATCCAAATTCTCCAAACCGATCTCCATGCGTTTTGTCGAATAATTAGTTGAGAGAACTTAAGACGGAATCCACCAGGAAAATGAGTAACTTTAACTTTCAGTGGACAAAAACCTTGTACCACAATAATTTAAAGAATATTGCCTGCTTTTTTTACATTTTTTCAAGGGGTCAAGATGTAATTAGTCATCTGTAATAACACCAAAGAAAATTGCTCGTGGGATTCCGAGAAAATGAATGTCAAATTTCACAAGAATTGTAAAAACAAAGGTAAAATTCTTAAAAGTCAATGTGTAAGGTGTAATTTTGTGAAATTTGGCGTTCATTTTCTCGGGCGCCGATTAGAAATTTTCTTTGGTGTTATTAAAGATGATTAATTACATCTTTAGCCCTTGAAAAATGTAAAAAAGAATGCAATATGCTTTAAATTATTCTGGTACAAGGTTTTTGTCCACTGAATATTAAAATTACTCAATTTCCTGATGGATTCCCTCTTAATAAGATCAAATCATTTCTCCCTTGGTGATCATTGTAACTTTTTCTTTTAATTATGCATTGACGGCCGGATATAATGTTAAGAGAAAATTTATGCTGATCACTGCGTTCAGGCACTTCTATCTTTATTTCGAATTCTAACATTTGAACGAAATAGGATTACGAAGAAATGAAAGATTTTTCAGTTCGAAAGTATCCCAAGTTAGTTTGTCAATTACAGATGTTTAATAGAACGGAACAAAACAAAAGCGAAGGTCTTTACTTGTTAGTTAATTTGTTTAAAAATTCACAGAATATTAAATACACGTCCTCGAACACTGCTGGATAAACAAAATTGTTTCTTATTCACTGCGAACTGTTAAAATCAGTTTACGAGAAAAGATTATAATATTCATACGAGAGGGAATATAATATCTATGATTTCTATACACAGCAGTCAATCTACTTGGATACATGGAGTTTATCGTGGTATTAACAAGCATAAAAGGAAAATTGCATTTGCCTTACTTATTTGCTTCGCGTTCATATTCTTACGTTCAGTAAAAATTAAAAACGCGGGGCAGATTGGAGACTTAAACCCTTTACACCGGACCCTGGAGGAAAATGTTTTAAGCCAGACTAAAGCGCCAATGCCAACGGTTCGAGAAAACGAGAACCTTGAAGAAGAACTGAATGAATTGGAATGGAAGGAATACAACGTTTCTTCTAATAAGCTTTATAGTGTGGAAGTAAGTAATTTTTATCAGAATTACTTCAGATCGTTATCACCAGTCTAAATCCATGTCATATTTTTGTCATATAGTGGTAAATACGCGTCAAAAAAAAAAACATTTTAAAACCAAACTAAAATCAGAGACAAACTTAGCTGTATGAGACACTTGTCCCTAACGACATTTCTCACGCAAGCCAGTATTAGACATTCACGGGGAAAAACAAGCTTTCCCTCTCCCACCCCCTCTAACAATGTTGTGCCACTGTTTAAGCTGTCTGTGGGGAACAACAAACAACCCAACTACAGTGAAACCTCTATTAAAACTTCGAGACCTTCCCAAGTGTCCGCTTAATAGAGGTTGTAAAAATTGCGCAGTGTTTGTTAACGATTAACATTCAGCGGTTACTCTGTACTGTGATAAAGTTGCATGTTGTTAAAGAAGCTATCCGGAGTTCAAGTTCATTACCTTTCATCACCAACTTTCATTTGTTTGTAAATGCCATAAAATTAACAGACTTCACTACGTATTTCAAGTATGAAATCTAATACTACTATTGTCAATTCAGTCCGTTGTCCGCTTAATAGAGGTTTCTAACAATAGAAATTAGCCGCTCGATAGAGGTGTCCGCTGAATAGGGGTTCGTTATATAGGGAAATATAAGACGTTAATTTCGGGACCCGGGTTTAGTGTCCGCTTAATAGAGGTTTCACTGTATAGTTTAGGGGGTAAATGGGGAGGCGGGGGGCCAAAATATATCCCACCTTTGATTGGGATATATGTTCTTTAATGATAAATTTGTACAGTTAGCAAGATAAGTAGATGTGTTATTAGGTGTGGAAAGCTTAAAGCGTTAGATCAAATTTCGTGTCCATGTTTGCGGGTTTTTTTTTCGTTTGTATTTTAATTCTATTTTCACTGTCTGCAAATTATGCATACATTTTAAGGCAAAGATGTGGTTAAACCTTGCTTCCATTTCTAGTTTTGAAAACATCGACATAAAGCTCAAATTTAAACTTATTTTGAAGGGGAGATATAAAAGATGGTCGTACCTATTTTCATTTTTAGCTACTAAATGGAATTTTGGCTGGTCAAACTACTAATGAGGGTACAGAGGAAGAAGACAATCCTGAAGAAGAGGTGATCTCTTTGAAAGGAAGTTCTGCACCTGAGAAGAGTGCTGACACTATGGGGGCTCCCAATCTCAACCCTGAGGAGTCTTCAGAAGTCGAGGGTGTTCTGAATACAAGTCAGGGTTCTTTGCTTGAGGTAAATCCTGAAAAGGAGGGCTGCATCCCTGAGACTGAGACGGGTGAGATAAATGTTGATGCTGAGATGGCTTCAGAGGTCCTAGGTACTCCTGGTGATAAGACAGCTCTCGAGAGCCAAGGGATTTCAGGCACTGATGAGGTTACTGAGACCATGCAGATCCTGGAGGCTCAGGGAATCGAACAGGTGCAGGATATGGATGAAGTTATGCAGATTGATGAATCATTAACGATTCCTGAACTTGAACAGGTTTCTGTGGTAGGCGCATAACTCTAATTAATGTTTATTTGCATCTTTGTATTATCATAACAATGGAAAACTACATGTGCAGTTATTTTACAACAATACTAAAACACAAAAATTCTAAAGTCTTGTTATTACAGCCTGTATTAATGTTGAAAGTTTGTTTTTTGTAGGATACTCCAACTGGAAATGCTGGGAATTGTACAACATGCAAAACCCTGAGGAGTGAGATGACTCGAATCAGTTAAGGGGCAAAGTCACAAGACTGAAGAGTAAGTTAATCTCCAATCAAAATCAGTGGGTTGAAACCTTTAAGAGCATACAAGAGCCGAAGCAGTTGCTGATGGTGAATGCTGGTGAGTCAACAATAATTGATGTTGATGAGTCATATAGGCATAACTGCCTATCTTTATATTTTTATTATATTTTATCAATATTTGATTATTTAAGAATAATTAAAATTTTAATGGTGATAGAATTTTTTTAATTCCATTTGTTTAAGCTATTCAAACTGATCCATGGCCAGTAACAAATGAGACAGAGTTAGGGCTAGAGGATGAATCAGAAGATGAGCAGGAAATGCAGGACGACGCGTATGAGAAGTTTGAGTGTGATGAAGACCCTACATGAAGTGCTGAAGAAATCGAAGATGTATATAAAAAACTAAAGGAAGATGATGACTCGGTGAAGACTCATCAGAAACCAAGGTACAAAGATGCAAAATTTATTGCATTTTAACATCTTAGCTCTAAGTATCCTCTGGGAAGTGATTTAGGCCTAAAACTAACTTCCAGTATGAGAGGATCTATTTAGAAACAAGAGTACATGAAATTTGTTTTTTAATTTACTCAGATAAGAATTGTAAAAAAAAAAAAAAAGAAGAGGCATAGCCAGCCCACAGACTGGAAGTCCCAAGCCTAAAAATGTTTGGTTTGTCCACTCAACCACTTGTAATAAATTATGCATCGTTGGGGTGGGCTAGATAGCTTAAGGGCTCAAAGTTGTCATGTGTGCAATCAACAGAATTGTTATAAAAAAGCATTTTTCAGGATGTATGTGAGAATAAAATTCCAACCCACAATTAGCCAGGTTTACAACAAGTTGAAAAACTGGCAACACCCTGAGAAAAACAATAAAAATGATAATCATTTTTTTATTGTTATTATATTATTTCAGATGCTATGATTAAATGAGTATTTCCTTTCAATCATTTTTTACAGGTTCGATCTGCAAGGAAAAAACATTCGAGAGGAACCGAAGAGAATTGTTTTCCTTTCCAAACTTCTTCTTTTGTTTCAGTTCTGCCACTTGTGCTTCTTTTCAAAACCCAAACTTTCTGTATCACAGACAGGTACCTTGTTAACCGTAGAAAGTTTCTGCAGAAACTGTAGCCAGACAAAAGTCTGGAAGAGTCAACCAGACCTGCTGGGAAAGTTTCCAGCAGGTAACCTGCTATTAAGTTTTGCAGTGCTCTGCGAGCCGAGTGAAAAGAAAGAAACGACACATTAAAACTGTAATTAAATTCAGGCTGAATTCGATTCAATTTTTATTACTTGTGTACATGAAAATTGGAGCAACATCAGAATTCCCAGCCACTAAACTTGAGTTTAACTGAACGCTAGAAGAACAGGGCTTCACACGGTGGGCACGTTTGTCATTCAACAAAAAGCGAGCAAGTGGCTGAGAATTCTGAAGTTTGGCCCATAAAATTGAGCGCTTACGGACAAGTATTCAAGCAACTACTGTAGGTCCTTCTTGGCCCCAATGGCATACATGACACTCTTCAAGAACAAACCGCCGCCCGGTTAGCTCAGTTGGGAGAGCGCCGGTCTGCTGAGCGGGAGGCCGTGGGTTCAAACCCCGGCCGGACCAACACTCAGGGTCTTTAAATAACTGAGGAGAAAGTGCTGCCTTTGTAATAACATCTGCAAATGGTTAGACTTTCTAGTCTTCTCGGATAAGGACGATAAACCGTAGGCCCCGTCTCACAAGCCCTTGCACAATGTAATAAATCTGTGGGACGTTAAAGAACCCACACACTCTTCGTAAAGAGTAGGGCACGTAGTGCCCGGTGTAGTGGTCTATCTCACTTTCACACTCATGTATGGGGGCATCATCACTCATTCCTTCAGTACTTGTAAACTGCACCTTAAGCAGTCTGGCAAAGTCCCCCAACCAGTGTTGTAAATTATCCCTGAAAAGCCCTGTGGGGAGTGGATAATAAGATATTTACAATTTACAATTTACAGTGCATTTATTATTCATTTTCTTCATCTTCGAATCCACGATAATGGCCATTTTAACTCGGAAATTGTTTCCTGATTTTATTGTAGGCACAACAGGGCAAGGGGTATCGCCTGGAACTACCAATATAACTCCACAGCAGTCTTGTAAATTGGCGATAGGCCACAGACCTCAGGAATCTAGTTAGAGAAATGAGATCACTGTTAATTCAAGGAGGGATTGGATGGAGATAAATAAATACTCCTTTTAAAAATAAGCAGTTGGGGCAATAAAGAAAATAAAAAATGTGATTCTATGAGATCAGTCCACGGCGATAAGCTTAGATGTATCAATTATTCAATGCTATGTACGGTTCGATCGTTCCGATACAAAGTCAACAATACCCCAACTTACTCATTATCACTTTTGTTGCTTTGCCCACGAACGGATTCCCCACGAACAGTTGTGTACGACTTTCCAGCTCGCGTTTTTAGGCCCAGTGCAGCCACTTCTAATACGTGGCGGTTTAAGCAGACGCTTTCAAACCCTGGATGGAGGGTTATGCATAAGGTCCGGTCTCCAATGGCTTCTTCCATGACCTCTTCGCAGCGAACGATCTCTTTGCAGCAAATGCACTCCTGCGCTTTTGTAACAAGGCTGACAGAGCAGTTCGAGCACGAACACCTGCAAAATAATGTGAAAAATTCGTCAAACACAAGAAAAATACGTCTGTATAAAATTATTAATTGTCTGACCTCTTCAATAAAACTATCGCATAAAATCAGGACTACAGTTAATCACATAGCAACGAAATTGAAAACTTAAACAAAACACACAGTCGCGTTCCCCACGCGCACGATTTAACGACGGGTATGTTGAAATTGGAAAATAAAAATATAAATCTACATTCCATGATAATACCATACCATTAATTCGCTGGCACCTCTCCCGAATATCTTCGCTGAAACTGTTGTTCCTCTTCTTCTTGGCGATGAACTCTTTCGTTGTAGTCCGCGGCTTCTTCCTCGGTAGCAAGGGGTTCGCAACTGTCGTCGTACGGCGCAAATTCAGACAATTCCCAACTGTAAAACAACTGTCAACTGTAAAACTTTCTAGATCACTTTCAGATGTGCAGGAAGAGGAATCCGACGGAGATGACATCTTAAACGTCTTGTTAAAAGGCTCTAAACTCACAAACTTTTCCCAAATGCGAATCTTTTGGTTGATGTTTCTACGTCACAGTGCATAAATCACGTGGTCAAACGCACGACCGCTTTGCGGAGATCTCGCGGGCTATTGCTTTGCGAACTTTGTAATGGCGGACGGTATATACGCACTTTTCAGTGGGAAATTTCCAGCCCCCGTACGCAAGTATCGTTCCAATTTTTCGCTATTTGTATAATTTTGAACATATACAAAAGATTTATGTTAAAAAAACTCGGAAACAAAAACAAAAATTTTCGTCGTAGTAGCACTTTAAGCAAAGGCGTTTTTGAGAGATGCACATCAACCGGAAGTTAGGACTCGTCCCTGTTAATATGCCTTGACGCTATAAAATTTGTATTGTTTAGTTTCTTTACACTTGAAGAGACGATTTAACTGAAAATTTGGACAAAACCACTGCTCAGGAATGTAAAAGGTCCACTTCCCGTTGACGTACATCGCTCAAAAACGCCTTAGCTTAAAGGAACCGTATCCCGTTACTGTGCATGTACCAAACTTTGATTTTCTGACAGGATGTCGCGAATTCAAAATATGCGAGGAGAGTAAGAGAACCTTGAAAAATTCGTTTCCATAGCGCTTGGCTCAGTTTTATACGACACAAAAACGTCTCAGAATAACAGATCAGTGATATATTGTTCCCGTTAGGTTTCGATTCGGGCAAAATCGGGATTTTTTTAACGTTACTTTCGTCATTGCCGTTGGCCGGAGGATCAAGAAGAAGGGAAGCCTCCATTTTATGTAACTGAATTCAGTCCCAGTAACGTTTTTCCTCTTCGACAAAGTAATGATTATTTCAATAGAGCAGGGTCAAAGCTGCACAATAGTCTTTTACAAGAGAGCTGCATAAAGTCTCATAGCACTTTGTTATGGTCAGTGTATGGTGGTGGACTATTTGCTTTTCCTGAATTTAATCACTTTTAAAGAAGGAAGCCTAAATCATACCAGTTTGCTTGAAAGAGGCTCTTCAGTCTTGATATTAATGCAACACATCTAACGATTTCAGCAGGAAACAGGTTGGTAACCTGAAAGAAAAGCAACTCTCTAGTTTAAATTTCCAGTTTCGCTCTATATTTTTTCTTTATAAACGAAAACAATCAAGGAAACCTAAATCATTCCAGTTTGCTTAAAAGAGGCTTTTCAGGCTCTATCTCATATGAAACAGGTCGGTAACTTGAAAGAAAAGTAACTCTTGTTGAAATCTTTTCAGATTCGCTTTATAATTTTTCTTTATAAACGAAAACAATCCAACAGCCAAGCATTCAAAAATCTCAGACAATTAAAGACACCACCTTAATTTCAGGCTTTATTAATTTATGATTGAAATTAACTGTCTAATAAAAAACACGGAACATTTTCGGGTATATCACTTGTTCCCTTTCAACGTATTTCCCCTTTTCGGACCTTTGACTTGAAAGCAGACTTCGATGGAACAAGTACATTTTTCTTCTCCTCACTATAACGTTTCTTATGCGCGTTTCCTCTCCTCGATGATACAAATAATTGAATTACCAGACCCCTTGGGCCACTTAAATATTTTAATATTTTAATATTAAAAGGAACTTAAGTAAAGGTGTTTTTGAGCGACGGACGTTAACCGGAAGTGGACTTTTTAATTTCATGAGCAGTGGTTTTCCCAAATTTTCAGTTAAATCGTCTCTACAAGTGTAAAGAAAATTGCAATACAAATTTCATAACTTCAAGGCATATTCTTCGCTTCCGGTTGACCTACGTCTCTCAAAAACGCCTTTGCTTTAGCTCCGTATTAAGAAAAAGTGCCCAGGAAAAAAGGTCACCCTCCAAGCCGAGTCAGCCTTGACCCTTTTACGTAAGCCAACAGCGCTCGCATGTGCTGTGCTTGTCTAAAACAGCGCTCGCCCATGCTCTTATTGCCTTGCCTTGACCAAGTCGATCCGGCTGGGTAAGCCAAAGGACTTATATGAAAAAAAGTTGGCCCGGATAGGACGTGGCATGGCTCTACCATCGACAAAGGGTTACCCGCCTACTTCCAGCTGAGCCAGCTGTTTGTTTCTCATGTAAACGGCTCGCCACGTTTTGTAAGGAAATGTATGAAAAGTTGGCTTGCCCAGGTTAGCTTGGGTTGGCTGCTGGTGACCTTGTACCCGGGCCAACTTTTCTCCATAAAAACGGGCCTACGTGATGGTTAGATACTCTAGCAACGTACCCTTAACTTTGGGATCTCTCTTCTCATTCTCGTCTTCTTCTCATTTAAATACTACAGAATGGACATGCATTAAGACTATAATCTCTTAAATTCTTTTAGAATGCTATTAGGGCAATACTTGAGTGCGTTATTGCAGAAAATAAAGGCATAATGGACCGGAGATGTATCAAGCAGTTTAAACAGTGGCTACCAAAAGAACACAATAACAAAGTTGAACTGGTAAGAATGTTTAGTACGCTTTTTCTTCCTTAAAAAAATAAATAAAAATAACTTATCACACAAAATGTATAAGCCATTTATTTCCTATTCAAGGCCACGAAAATTTGCCTGGCTGCATTATTCTATCCCTTTGTTTGACTCATTGTTAATTGCTACTATCGTTCCTTTTCCTTTCTTCCTCTTCCTCCTCCTCCACCCTTTCCTCCTTCGTTTCCTCCTGCCGACACTCCCCCTTATCATCATCATCATCATCACCATCATCATCATCATCAACCACAACAACATCAACATCATTATCATCATCATCAACAACAACAACATCAACATCGACATCATCGTCATCACCATCTAAGGCCCTGTCAACACATTCGCCATTTGCACATTTCCCATAAAACACCTCGTTTGCCCCCAAAACTTAGCATAATCTTTAATTTTTTTTATTCCTCCTGGGTATTACAGTCGTCCCAAGAGAAAAGACCATGCTTTACACAAAATTTTTGGGGGCAAACAAGGTGTATTAAATGGGAGATGTGAAAATGACGAATAGCCGTTTTTGTTTAAGAACAGATATTTTCTCTCCTGTCCACACGGAAACGCAATAATGACTGAAACGGCAATATCTCTGATGCGCATTTACTGGCATCCAACACCTTGACGTAATCGCTTTCAAAAAACTCCGTTTTCATTTATCCACACAAACACAGCAAGCGGCCTTTTCAAAAATTTCCACTCTGGAGGGCGTTTTTGAAAAGGTGCGTTTTTGGTGAACATTTTCACCGGATAGGCGGGTGGACGGCAGGGCAAACGGGACGGAAAGTCTCCCTCTTCAAACAAAAACGGATACGTGTGGACGAAAGACCAAACTGGAAGAAAAAATCTACCTTTTCAAACAAGAACGGATACATATGGATGAAAGACCAAACTGAAGGGAAAAATCACCCTCTTACAACAAAAACGGATACGTGTGGACGAAAGATCAATCCGGAGGGAAAAATCTCCTTTTGAAACAAAAAGGGATACGAGTGGACGCAAGACCAAACTGGAGGGGAAAATCTCCCTTTTCAAACAAAAGCGGATACTTTAGAACAGGGCCGAAGTTGTATCTATCCACGAATTCATTCATCACGACCCAATTTACTCAGTGGTTCAGATATTGTTAACCTTAAGCACGAAGTTTTCATGATTACCTCCCGCTTTCCCAGCCTCTATCACAATAGAGATTTTCCCTTTATTTTTTTTTTTATTTTATTTTTTTTAATTTGAAGTTAATGAAATGCAGATTTATAATAGACTAAACATCTGACGTTCTTTTCGTAGGTTCAGTGCGCTGTTAAGAGTTTCCAGCAATGCACCACGCTTCCCAAAGATCATGAATTTTCTGAATGTATGCTAGCGTTCAACATCTGCCTAGAAAGGATCGAAGGTGACCTTTAGTTTGAGAAGCATCTGGTTCCTTACATGGTGCCTTTGGAAGGACTAATGACAGATAAAACGTAAAGTGTTTTGCGGTGTCGCCGAAGTCAAAATGCGCAACTGCACTTCTAGACAACAGTCGACTGTACATTGTAAAATGAATAAAATGTAAAATAATTAGGTCACTGCTCTGTAGTTTTTGATAAAGATATATATTCTATCTTGAACAACCAAAAAGCATCAGAAAACACTTTCCAGGCCACTACATTTCAAGTTGAAGAAAATTCAACGACTTTTCAAGGACTTGCACAGAAGTTTAAGGACTTTTCGAGGAAAAATGGAATTCAAGGACTTTTCAAGACTGTGCGACCCCTGTTTAAGTGTTTGCATAAAGGAAGATCGAACGATTGTGTTTTCGTAGTGTTTGCATAAGGAAAGATCGAGCAACTGTTTTACTGATGCCTTAATTAAGGTAGAGAGATTCTGGCAATAAACATAACGTTAAAACCCACTTTATTGA
>CALNXK010000004.1:1932500-2112500 GCA_942486035.1 Porites lobata
TTACCCATACTAACACATCCTCAGACATCCTTAAAAGTACTGACCCATCCTCAGATATCCTTACCCGTACTTACACGTGAATCAATCAATCAACTTTATTTAAACACAGTAAATGGCTCAGCAAGCTGGTTTTCAGACATGACGTGTAACAATTACAAATTATAATAATAAAACTAATGATTAACTAGCAATAATTTAGCACAAGAAATTACAATTTATCTATTCCTGTCGACTCTTATAAACGTGACTATCAAATTGACCTCAAATCGTTTAGCTTCGTTTGCAGTAACATAATCCACACAAAATTTCAACATTTATGATTTAGAAATGAATAATCTAACCCAAATAAGAAATTGTTCTTAACAGAAAACATGACACAGTACCTATTGAAATTTCGACGCTGTTTTGAATCCAGCAGCACTAAGTATTAAAAGCAAAATATCCGCTGGAGAAATTTTTTACCACCACATATCATGGAATACCGTAGAAAAATGTACTCAACGGGACTCTTGAACTGGCGCTTACCTTAATGTTTTCGTTCCTGTGTGGAAAAAACTGTTGAGGTCGCCAGATGGCTTGCTCTTGCATTTTCTTCGCGAATGTAGAATTCATTATAACATAAAATCTTCCAGACACTATTTTGTGGGTAGACCTGTTTGTGTTTTGGTGGTGGCCATTGTAGTTATAACATGAAGTATCAACCTTAAGTTATGCAAATACCGCTGTGCGAAAAAAGAAAAAACGCGGGAAGCGGAGGCATGACATTTTCGAGGTTGAGGGATTTTTTTTTTTGTAATATAACGAAACTGGAATTTTTTTTCACACACTTTCAGATTATTTTGAATAAACAAAAATACCTCATTTGAATCAAAGCGCCGTCCCCCACCTCCCACCCCTTCAAAAAAACCAACGTTGGGCAGCACTGAGTTGAAGATCTTATGTTTTGGCAAAAGTCTTCGTCACAAGCTACTGTAGGTGCGCCTGAATTTTTCGTTTGCAGGTATTTTTCTCATGAATACTGTGATCCGTTCTTTGTTACGTTGTTTATGTATCAATGTTTACTAGTCCCTAAACGCTTCTGCACCCAATATTTTGGGATGACCTAAAGTGTAGCAGTTCATGTTTTTACAATAACCTATGCCTTTGAGATGACCGCTTGTCAGTGTAAACGTTTTGCGTGTGTTAAATATAAACTTCCAACAACACTTGCACGTCAACGGTAGGTACAATAGAGAGGAGACGTGTGACGTCACGTTACCATGGTAGCAAAATTTTTGGATCTTAAAAATCTAGATGCCACCATGGCAACAACTTTAGGTTAATTAGGAAAAGGCTAGGAGTTGACTGCTTAATAGAATCAATTGACCCTTAAACTCTTTGACTTGTCATGGCGTGTTCAGTATTGTTGGTTTTCACATGACGTCACTAAAAATTTGAACTACAACCGATCCTGCTGAGATTTAGCCTGCGAAAACAGCCGTTTTCGGAGAACGTCTGCGACTTAGCGAAAGAGATTCCATACCCATGACGTAAAATCTGTCTGGAATCCGGTCATAAGCGCTGATTGGCCGACGGAGTAGTTACATTGTTTTAGCTATTGTTTACGAATGACAGACAAAAGACAAAAGGCCACTAAGTTAACTAAGTTGTAAACGCGATGACTCTATAACAAAACAGTCAATATGAGTGGTATATATTCTTCTTTAGAAGAAGCATTTGAGTTTTGCTGGAGCTCTTTCACAGATGAACACAGCACTTTACCAAATATATTATGCAATCATTGATTTACGTCATCGGTATGGAATTTCTGTCGCTGAGTCGCAGACGTTCCTCCTCTCGAAACGTCCCCAGCGGTGAGGAGCGAGAAGATTCGGCTGTTTTCGCAGGCCAACTGAGATTTTACTTTCATGATGTATTAGAGTAGCTGAAAACTAATTTTCATACAAATTTTCAGTTCGAATGGGTTCTTGGCTTTGTGATAGAGTAAGCTTGAATTTCTACGCTTTTGCGTGACGCGGCATTTACATGAGAGCAGAGAGTTGTCATGTAGGTTAGAAAAGCGACTTTTTCCGGTATTCCTGTTTTGGAGAAAGTATTCCTTTAATGTTTATGACTTCGTCGAGAGATAAATTCACGCTTTTGAAGCAAAACTCGGTGACAGATGTTTCTGTTGGTTTCCAGCCGTCATGTTGGTGCCCATCCGGATGGGCACCAACATGGCGTCTCTACACAAATCTCTATACATTTTGGTAAAACATTTCGGGCGCTCGAGAGGGAGACACGCGTGTCTCCCTCTCGTGCGCCTGTCTTTCTTGCGCCCTCTACTTCCAAGAGCCTGCAACGCAGGCTAAACATTTCTCCGGATATCTCGTATACGAAAGATTGCTCCGACTTGATCTTGGTGAGGGTCTTTGTATATTTACCTCCTTTCGTTTCCCAGATTCTGGACTTTATCTATTGAACGGTTTTGCTTTTTATTTTGATGGATTTTGAATGGCGTGGCACTGAAAACCAGCAACTTTTCACTTTCAATAGAGACCTTTAGATTCGAGGACGAGAAAGACTTCGAGTACGAAATTCAATTTAAAGTATTTTCGTTTATTCTCAATCAAAAATATACACCCTGTAAAGCTTCATAGTACTTTTCTATTACCAGAAAGGTTAGCACGGTGATTCATGTTTCCGTTACTACGACATTAGTGAGTTTAGGCCACAGGACGGCAGAAAGAAGAGGACGTCAAAACGGTTTTGCCGTCTTCTTTCCTCTCCCGTCCTGTTGCGTGAACTCGCCATTCTCGCAAAAACTCGTCTTAGAATGACGTTTTCCCGCCAAAGTGATTGTTGAGGAAATTTTCGCCTTGTAGTTTCCCTTGTCTCAAAATCTAAAGGTCTTTATTATCAGTGGACAAAATCCAATTGTGATACCATTGAAATGAAAGATCATGTTGGGCAGAATTTTTTCAAAGTATCATCTTTAGGGGTTTTTTTGTAAGTAACAATTAATTTAGAAATTCACAGACAATAAATTAACATTTTAAAATTCAAACATAGATACATTTGCTCATCTGTGAATTTCTAAATCATTACTTCTAAAATTGTTAATGTTTTGGGTTGACTTCCGTGGATATGTTAAAATACTTTGATCAAAGCGTGTCAAGTTATTACACTGTTTTCATAATTAAAAGAAAGCCTGATGCTATCAATCAATTGACCAAGCTGATTTCATGGTCGTGTGAATCTAACGGGTGCGGTTTGCAATGGTTTACTAACCTTATTTACTAAAAGAAACAGTGGAAAAAAGGAAAGCTTTAACGATTTTTGTTACTAAGGAAACAACGAGCTATCGTTTTCTCAATCATTAGTGATTCTCCAAATAACTGGAACTTTGTTCCTAACTTGGAACCACACTGACTTAATTTGGAAATATTTTCAATTCATCTTAAATTCCTACAGAAAATGTACATGTACGATAGTTGGTGCAGTTTATATCACGGTAATGAAAGACAGTTTAATTGTCGTTACTTTTGCTTTAAAGTTTGTTCATCTGATGTACTATGTATAAGTTAATAATACATCATACGTATATCATGTTTTGCCATATTTACTCTGGATGCATTACCTACTGTAATGTCGGAACAAAAAAAGCGACATCATTTAAAAACCTTACAGTTTTGTAAAAGTTTTCATATTAGCTGAAGTTAATATTTCGAAGCTCAAAAAAGTAATAGGGAAAAAATGCGCGTATAGTTGTACAAACGCTCTGGAATTGGGATCTTCAATCGCCTCATATATATGTTTTTGCTTACTTTTCTATTTACCAGTTATTCAGCTGCCGTTGGAGGATAATTAGCCAAGCTCGTGGTGAAGGCCTTATCAGATACCCTAAGCATTTTGTGCGAGCACAAACTCAGCCCCAGATAAGTTTTTTCTTTCAGGCTATTTCAAAATGAAAATTGCTGTCGCGATTGAAATTTTTCTTCTGGCCATTTGTCCATTGTCTGTGGCGAAGAATGACCTTGAACAGGCAAAACACGAATTCACAAATCTACGAGGTGATTTAGCGGGCCCAAAAAGGACGAGTGATATTTTGTTTCTTTTGGACACCTCCGGAAGCTTATCCTCATCGGACTTCAACGTTGAAAAGAAATTCGTCACGAACTTTCTAAACATGATAACAGTAAGTATTGAAGCAGCCAGAGTAGAGGTCATACCTTTTGGTGATAAAGCAAGCCGATACATAGACGGAGTCTCGAGTCCCTCGTCGCTCAAGCACAAGTGTCATCTGAACGATAGACTAAAAAATATGTCTCAGAGCATCAATGGTTGGCTGACGAATACGAAGGATGCCTTTAAGCTGGCCTACGATGTCTGCCTTGGGGTATTAAGCGCTTACAAACGACCCTACTCCTTTGATATGAGAACAGTTGTTATCCTCATAACGGACGGCTATGCGACTGTTCCATTTAACGATCAAAACCCTGTCAGTGATGCCCGGAGGCTCTATGAAACGGGGAAGGTGGAGGTCTTTGCAATTGGTGTCGGATACGTGGACGTGTCCTACATTCGAAGTTTGGTGAAAGATCCAGCTAAACAAGCATTTCATTTGCAAAACTTTAACCAGCTACAGGAGCTGTCTCTCGTCCTTAAGGGAGGTAAGTAGAATGAAAGATAAATTTCCAATTTGCCCCATAACAAGCATGAAATGCTTCCCGCGAGAGCCATATTATGGCTCTTTTTCCCGGTAACAATTATTCTCAGGATTACGCAACGACAGTTTCCTCCAATAAAGCATTGAAAAGTCTTTTTAGGCTATTCAGAGTACTTTTAGATCTCCAGAAAAGCATTCTAAGCGGCGCTTTAAAATTTGTATCTGTTTGGTCACCCTAGGGAAACTTGAGGCTTTTCGAAATTTTGAGATCTTCAGTATTATTTTCCCGAAAATTCTAGATGCAATTTAACATTTTACGAAAGTGAAATTTATTCTAACTCCCTTCTCGGTCACATTTTTGACTACGAAAATTTTAGGTTTCCTTTTTTTACGAAAAGTAGCCTATCCTGGGGAGTGAAATCTGAAAAATTAAACTTTAGAAAATCCTTGGGAGTTTATCAGATAAGCTTCGAAAATTGTACATGAATGGAACAGTCATAGCTGTTCTCAAGTACTAGAAAATTCTAGGCAATATTTGCCTCGCCGAACATATATTTTACAGAAACTAGTCGTTGGGTACCCCTGAATTCTCCGGGAAGAGAACATTATAGCTGTCCATCACGCTGTCAGTACAGCAGGCAGGGTTTCCAAACTAAAACTGAACTAGAAAAGGAGCTAATACACGTCACGCAAATATAAAGTGTTGTTACAAACACGTTAAAATAATCATTGAAATACTACGGCCCTGAAACGAAAAGCACACGTAAAACCCAAAAGGAAACAAAAACGGGCAAATTGTACAAGATCTTAAAACTTAATTTAGCATTCCCTTTAATATCTTAATAGAAATTTTACGGCTTTTTAAATGATTTCCAAAGGGGAAACTTAACCTTCAACTTTGGCATGATCTATTAGATAATTATCTGTGAGTATCGTGTTGACTTTCCTGCTGGTTTCCCTTGAAGTGCAGGCTAACCTATTTTGCTTTGGTTTTACCTTACCACCAGCAACTAGAGAGCAGACACTTGAGCTTTGGGCGCGCGAGGCTTGGGTGCGTCGATGTTTTTAGACTGTTTTTCAAGGAGGGCGCCTTGTAAAAACGATTTTGAGGACAAAAAAAACCGACAAATCGTTTTGCAATCTATAGAGACTAAGCTATATGGACTTTTTCTGTCTTTACTTTTTCCAGATCCGAGTCCAAGTGGCTCATCATATCAGCCTGCACACTCCCGAAATTGTTATTACACGTGCGACTTAAAAGCAACATGTGTCTGTGACGCACTATTCGGGACTCACAGATGCTGGTGCCTGGACGGATACGTGGGATCAGGACACACAGGAAAATGTCGCAGTAAGTTTACAACCAACAGTATAAATAAAAATTAGACACAAATATTGAAAGATTTTTTGGCGGGGGGGGGGGGGGAGGGGTTGTGTATGATAGGCTCGTTGATCATTTGCCTCACAAAAGGTTAGTCACCTTGTTACATTGCGACAAGGGAGGATAGCCAGAAACTGTTGTGGCGACGCGTCGACCGCAGCATGATCTTCATCATGGTGGCGATTATCAGAGAGATTGGCGCATTCGATCAGAATCATTGTTAAAATTAAAGAATGACATTTATTGATTATATTATGTTGTCTGCTGAAAGGCTATCGTTCTAAAAATATCGAGAACTTATCGGAACTTTTTGGAAAAAAAAAAATTAAAAAAAGGATTACCTTAACTAATCCTTCTTACAGCACAGGTTAGTAAACTCACGGATTTTATATCAATTTCTAAATAATTTTTTTTAGACCGGGCTGGTTAATATAACGTGATGCTATGGTGGAAGGCCGGCGTGGTTAAGAATTCAAGTTGGTTCCATCTATCTCAGGTCGAATCTGTTGTTTAAAGATTGCCAATTGATCACAATCAATACAAAAATCAAATTTTAATGATATTTAAATAACATTTTTCTCAATTCCTATGCCTATGAGCGGAGCTTCCCTATAAAAGAAGGCCTCAGTAAAGCGAGCGATATTCTTCGCCCCGTTATGAATAGTAAAACATGAAAAGAAAAAAACTTGATATAACGAAACTTCTCATTAACGAACATAATTTACCAATCCATTATTCCATCGTTTTTGCAAGGTTTAACGATTAGGGAGCATGCTTTACCTTTTTAACTCCCTGACTAGATTTATTTTATTGTTGTACAGAAATCGAAGACAAGAAAACAAAGTGAACAATTGGCTGACGCCTCACGATAGAGTACAGCCGAGGAAATTCCATTTGTTTGTATTAGCTAAGAGTAGTTAAATACTAGTAATGGAGCAAACATGAACAAAACAAGATTTAATTAAACTCCAATAAACCTATCTTATGAGTGTCACTATCTGGGCGATGCAAAATACCGAATAGGAAGCATGTAGCGTGTGTGGGCAACCTTTCGTCTCATGTAACGGAATCCAAGACAGTCCTGGATTCTAGATTTGACGCCTTGGATACCGGATCCCGCGTACTGGATTCCAGTCTTTGTAAGTGAAAATTGGATTCTGGATTCCAAACTTAAGTGGGAATTCCGGATTTCTTGAGCTGTATTCTGGATAACAATGCCAAGGATTCCGGATTCCACAAGCCAAAAATTTCCCGGATTCCGCAAACTGGATTCCCTTACATGGGGTGAAAGCTTTCAAGGGGCTGGGGGAGGAGGGGCAGGGGAAGGGGGACATAAAGGGGTTGCTTTTTATTGGGCAGCAAGAGGCCTGTTTCTTCCCTTATCACCAAGTTGCATAATTTATGTTCAGAGTTCCGTGCTGCCCGTTTACAATCCTTTTCCGAGGTGGTCGCTTACGAGAGCTGTATAAATGAATTCGACGGCCGTCATAGACATTGCCTTTTATTAAATATGTGTATGCTAATAACAACAACAACAACTTTATTGACTTTATCTTCGACATGAATATTTCAGTACCAAAACAATGACAAATGAAGAAAGTAAAATAAAAGTAAAGTAAGAAAAAAAAACAATTAAATATTATCGTAAAAGAAAAATTACTTGGCCATGTACGGCTTCTACGCTACTCGTGTGGTAAGAAGGTTTAATTAGAGTTTGGATGCATAACAATTTAGAATATTTTCAATATAAGAGGCACTGAGATTTATGTTTTTATCGTACACAGGCATGATAAAAATATTACTTTGCAAGACATATTCGTAAAATTACTGTTTATCGAGTATAGGCTCTCCACGAAGATACCCCTTATATGAGAAAGTGACGAGTGGGTATATTTCAACAAATAGTGGAATTCATCACCGATTTCGAATCTATAACAAGGGGGCAAAGCCTCTCAACTCTGGGTATCTTCTTATAGCGCCCAGATTCAATAGGTAGCAAGTGGCAAGAAATTCGCATTTTGGTTACTACCACTCTTGTCTTAACGTTCTTTATTAAGTCAAGATAAGATTCAAATCTGACTTCGTTTTCACTTCACTATACAGACTTAATTTATTGCCAACTGAGGAGTCGAATTTATCCTTGTTCAGACTTTTCGACCAATATTCCCAGTATTCTTTAAACAAATTTCTTTTAAACATTCTAACCAGGCGAGGAAATGTCCTGTAGTCAAGATAGATAAAAAAAAATCAATAGGCTCTAAGATGGCTCGACTAGCATGGATTTGTCAGGGCCAAGTTCAGCATTAACTACGCCGCCAGAAATTTCCATGTAAAGGAAAAGATTACTACCTTTGACAGCTTTACCAGACAAAGATGGAAAGTTGTTTGAGCGCTGTCATGTTGACGCTGACAGGGTAGGAGGGAAAAAAGAAAATCACGAAAGAAGGAAAAGGAGTGCCCGCAATATATAAGAACTGGTATATTGAACCAGTATGTTCACTTGTTGTCCTATCAATTCCTATGACGTCATCGATGTTCACGTATTCCTGCCCTCGTTAATAACACCCGCTTTCGACAAGGTAAGAATTGGCTTTTTACAGAATTATCGAAAAGTAGAAATGACCATCGGCAATGCGAATTATCCGACCATATTTGTTAATAAATAAACTCAGAAATTAAAAATCAATAAATAAATTTCCAGTTTTGTACATGTGCTTCATCCCCCCCCCCCCGCCCCTCCCCCTTCATCGACGCAATACCGCAGTTTTCTTTCCGATTTACCCCTTCATTAAATTTTCAGATTTTTTCTTTCTCTTTGTGAAAGACGACTTTAAAGTTTTTTCATAAGTATTTCAGTCCTCTTCTCTCAATTAGGACAAATTTAATAACGAAATTTACAGTCATTAAACTGAAAACCGCGTCAGAAAACAGGTTTGTTAAGCCTGAGAAACTTCAAAATCGCAGTAACAAAGGAAAAGGAAAGGAGAAAAAGAAAGAGCGCGGAGAAGGAAAGGAGGAGAAGAGAGAAAAGCAATAGTTACACCCTTAGTTTGTATAATAGCTACTTTTGAGATAGTTTTTGGCCGAAGAAAACTGTTGGACGCAAAAGGTCCAATTGGCGATAACGTTTTCAAAAATCCGGCTAGATATGTATCAATGAAAAAACGTGGCTTATAGTAGCAAGCATATAATAGCATCCTCTACATAGAAGCTAACACCAAAAAAAATCTATGTAAATTTTAATCAAGGTTCAATATGATACTACCGGAAAGCAAATGTTATTTTGGTAGAGCAAAACAAATTTCGAGGGTTTTCCGCAATAAAAATAACTGAGGTGCTCGTCGAAAATTTTCGAAAACACTTACTAATCTTAGCTTGTAGGCGTAACTCGGATTAATTTTCAACTCTCGATATCTGCAGTACAATTGATGTTAACCGTATTGATATCGGTGTATTGATGTCAGGTTAACTGTATTGATATAAAGAATTTACACGGTGATTTAAGCCAAAAACGGGGAATTATTAGTAAACGGCTTGCAACAGGAAGTCCTGGGAACGATGTTGACAACAGCAAACAGTTTCGGTACCTAAATATAGTTTTAAACTATTATTTTTGAATCGTTTCTGACGTCTATTAGCTAGCGGCTGCCTATAAAGCCTTCAGCACCTGAAGTCAAGCCCGCGATATTATATTCGTGTCCCAAACCAATAAAACGGCGGCCATGTTGGTGTCCCAAACCAGTCCTCTTTCCTCTTGTTTACGCTTTCTTTTCTACTTAGTTACTGGCCACGTGAGTGAAAACGTTCTATTGAGGGTCAACAGACAAAATATTCTGCGCCCCATCCCCCACCCCCTCCTGCTCCTTATCGGCTTGGGTCAGTGTGGTAGCGAGTAGTAGTGTAGTCGTAAGGCCGAGAGAGATTAGGATACGAAAGGTCCGGCTTCGAGGTAAGGGTTTTTCGCTTGGTGCGGTTGCAGCTTCTGGCGTTCCCTTTACAAAAACAACCTTCAAGAAACAAGCACGCAGTTTTTCAACAAGCTCCATCATACTTTATTTTTAAGATATACAACAACTGAAATGCGACCTAAAATACAATTACACCATAGCCGGACACGTAAACCCCGAAAACCAATTTAATTTGGAAAAATAGGGACCGAGTACCCCCAACCAGTGCTATGGTGACGTCTTTGGAGTTTTAAGGCCTACTGTATATAAGTGCGGAAAAAAATTAAAGCTAAGGTATATAAATGAATATTTCGCTAGGCTGAAAGTAGAGAGAAAACAAAAAGAAAAAATTATTCTAGGAGTGGATAGTCGGTGATGCTGTGCTCTAGAATAGCGCAATTTGAATATTTGTCGCCGTTTTAAAGTGCTCCAGCAATGATATTAATTAAAGCGCTTTCGCTCGCAATACAGATATTAAATTATTGTTTATTGGATCAATGTAAAGGGTGAAAGCTATGAGTCCCTGCCTTTCACTAAGCAGACTGACGTTATGAAGTCTTTTTTTTTTTTGAGACAAATTCAGATCAGGCAAAAAACTTGCTCGGAACCTCTGAAAATCTTCATGCATTAGAAGGTTATGGCAATTTATGTTACATGTTAAGCTATAAAATCAGCGTTTGTGGCATTAATTAAGAAGAATTCAGAAGTTCCAAGTTACTCTCTAATTTTCATAGCCGAATTGATAAATTCAACATTACACTAACTGTATGCAAAAACTTCCATTTGTAAAATCAAGCTTTCTTCCTTTACATAATGGCTCCTACATTTGCTGTATATTTCAAGTTCATTTACCACGAAACTGATAATGAAAACAACAAAAACGGCCTCTTTTTATGGTCTTGGGTTAACTCTTTCACTCTAAAAAGCGTCTTACAGGAGCGGATCTTAAGGGGGAGGGTGCAGGGGTTGCGCAACCCCGATCCTGAGATGACCTGTGGCTTTCTTATACAGTTATATACAAAATCTGCTGTATCGTTTGATATGTATTTTCAGCAGTTCGCATTATGTTATTGCCTAGTCAAAAGCATTCTTCGATTCTTCGTATTCGCTTTATAAAATTTGTTTATGTCACCAGTCAGCTACGCCATTGCTTAGTGGTGTACCCCCTTCCTGACAAAAATCCTGGATCCGCCCCTGTCTTAAGAACTACACTTCATAAATATCTATTTACTCTCTTTACTTCGTAAAATCGTCAATTTAGAAATAGGTGTTGCTTGAACATGAATAACAGTTTTATTTGTTTGTGACCTCACAGGATTTGCTATTTGAAGTTTAAGGGAAGAGCTATAATTCTTTTTTCTTAAGGCTTTGAAAGAGTTCGATCATTTTGCATATAGGCTGCGTTAAACCCGAGTTATCGATTTCTTGAAGATATTATAGCCTTTCAGGCTACTCTAAATTTCGAGTTTAAATAAAGTTCATCTTCAGTATATAGACCCAAGTTCAAACTCACTGCGGTTTAGAAATAGCCACTTTCCAGAGTTAAATATAGCATAAAAGCTTAGGAGATGAACAAATTGTCGAAGTGAAACCTTATAGAAGTGAAATCCGATTTTTTTAATGTTTGCTGGCGAAAAGCCTGCGAAAGCAAAGCGCGAGCTTGGCGAAAAGCAGTCTGTTTAAACGTGGGTCTTACATATTAATCATTATCATTGGTTTCTCGTGCTGCAGTGACGTAGAGTAATAGCAAGGGTAGCGTACATCAACACTCATCCTCCAATATGATGTATGAATACACCCAAGCTGGAAGCTGTTGGGACGAAAACAGAAGATACCTCAATTGCTTGATTTTTAAAGAAAAATCTCCAAAGTTTATTTTTTGCTTTTGCTGCAGAGTATTTTTGTCGTGTATTTCAGGATGTAGCGTTAATTTTGTCATAGAGGCAAGTGCGATAATATGGCACAATAATCCATTTGATGGAGTTTTGAATCGCAAGGTATCTTAGTCTGGAAATACGTAAACGGCCCTTTTTTGTCCTTCTTTTGCAGTCCACGGCTTTAATAAGTAAAGCAGGGAAAGCTGACGACTGAGTCAAGTCAAAACCTCTAGTTTAACGCGAGACACATTTTTAAAGGTTAGCTTTCCCTCACTCCTCCTGTTGCAGTTTTTAGGTCTTTGTGTTTACCCTATCGAAGCTGAACCGTTCCTAGCCGCCTCTCTTGTCCCTCTTAGCAACCGAACGGTCGAGGGCGACCGACTATTACAGCATGCAGGGAAGGGATGTTCCACGGGCCTCCATCGTTGATATTTGAGTGAGGAAATAGAGACGACTGGGGAGCAGTCGAGTATTGAAGAAGAACAAAGATTACTGTCCTGCTACTCACCAATTTTAATGTCGCCATGGCCGGCCAATTACTGAGCTTCAGAGTTTCTCTATCAGAGAACAAATTCTTTAAGAACGTCATCATCATCATCATTTTCTGGCTCATTGTCATTATCATCATCGTCGTCATCATCGTTATTATAATCATCGTCATCGTTGTCCTCATCGTCAGAATGATCGTGGTCATCATTATCAGCATCGTCAGCAACGCCATCTTCATTATCATCATCATCATCGTCATCATCATCGTCAGCATCGTCAGCATCATCGTCATCATCAGCGACGTCATTGTCATTGTCAGTATCATCACTAGCATTATCGTGAACATCATCATCATTATCAACATCATTATCGTCATCATCATCGTCATTATCATTATCATAATCATAATGATTATCACCCATGCAACAGGTGTCAGTCGTCTACGTGTAGCCTCTTCACATCACGGCGCCTCATCAGGCTGCGCAGCATGTCAACGTTCATTGCTCCTATATCTCTCAAGAAATGAAATCAAGACCACAGGTTTAAATTTTCAAAGTTAAGTTTTCCCTCACTTGTTCCTTCATTGCATCGAAGCATTTAAGGCAAAAGACAAAAGAGACTTGGCGTTTCCAGATAATTCGGATAGTCATGATCAGGCCGTCCCTATATACTAAGAAATCCACTCGGTTGAAAATTTGATATAACAGTTTCAAACTCCAAAAAAATGATTATACAAATCAATAGCGATAAAACTGGTAAATATAATGACTTTTGCACAAAAGAATAAAGACGAAAAATGTAAAAACATCTGAAGAATGTAACAAAAAGGAACTTAAAAATGATAATAATAATAATAATAATAATAATGATTATAACGACAGTAATAGAAAAGAAAAAGCCTTAAAGGTGGCAACTAAAAAGACTTTAAAAGTAAAAAAATGCTTCTTGCCTGATTTTTGAAACGTTACTGCCTTTAAATCCTTGCAGTTTCATTTTCAAAAATCAATCAAGTCTCTTTTGTTGCAATTATTTCCTTTTCTTTTATTACTGTCATTGCTGTAATCATTACTATTGTTTGTTTTATTCTCATATTATTTCACTTTATTTTGAAGTTATTTTTTATCGTATCTTATCAAGTATTATTATTTTACTAATATACTTTTATGTTTATTTCTTCCTTTTTATTTATTTCCTATTTTAAGTTCATTTTTGTTCCATTTTTCTTCATTTTTTTTCCTTTTTTGCCATTTTTCTTTCCTTCTGTGCGTCAAATGAGTCCATTATGTGCTTCATTTGCATGCCATTATATTCAGTTTTATCCCTACTGGCCTTTAAAAATCCTCCGAGAAGAACGCCAAGACCATCCAAACTATCGGCAAAAACTCAAGTCCCTATTCCCTTTTGCTTTTGTATTATTATAGGTCTTGAGCTGCATGGACAATTCTATACTCTATTTCTTTCCAGTACCCTCCGATACTTAACTCATTGAAAGCGGGTTATCCTTCCCCGAACCTCATGAGGGTCTACGGTACACACATTTCTAGTTATATTTCAATGCACGTTTCACCTGCTGAAGAAGGTTAGATACATCATCATCATCCCCACGGCCGTCCGTGTTTGCAACTGGCAGCACTTCTTATTAATCACCATCGTCATCATCATCCCAATCAACAAGATAATTAATCATCATAATCAATGCATAACTGGGGTGTCAGTGATTTGTCCAGCCCTCTACTCATGACGTTGCCTCGTAAGATAGTTCCTACATTTTTCTTGAAAAAAGGAACAAGACTATAAGCAAATTCAGTCAAAGTTGAACAGAATAAAGGTGGAACTACCCCCTTTTTTCTCCTAGATTTTTTGCAGTATCAACACATCCTTAGTTCAATTAATTCGATACAAAACGCTAAGAATTTTCTGCGCACAGTCTCGATCCAACAGCCCAATTTCTTGTCAGCCAATGTTTTACAAATTACTTGTTGAAAGACGAGTATTAGAGATTTTTCTATTCTTGTACGTACCTCTGCCGAGTTAAACAAGCTCGCTTATGTCATTTACAAGTCACGCACTGCTGGCTAGGACTACATCATGACTGAGGGTGATACATCTCACATCTCAAGAACAAGATATTTAGCTTTCGACAACTTCTTAGCATTTATGGGTTTGAATCCCAGTAACACCTCGTAAATCCAGCAACCTTCATGGATTAGAAGTCCATGGAAGGAGAGGAAACTGCATTAAGATGATACTGAAAGTTAGGATACGCCCCTGTGCAGTCAGGTTATTTCCCGTTGCTTGATAAATTATGCTTTCCATCTTGAACAGCTAAACAAAGGCTACAGGTTCTAATTACAAAAGAGCCTCATTCTGTACAACTTTTAGTTTTAGTACCTAGTTCCAAAATTTGAGCAAAGGCCATAAGCCTTTCTTGTTGATCCGTTTTCTTCCTGGTCACATTTTTCGAACGTGTTCGCAAAGTTTTTTTTTTTTCTGTACTTACCTTTGGTCTGCTAGGCGGGTTTGTTCAAATCACCATGTATCATCTTAAGAGACTTCTGATACCTCTGGGTTGTATTATCTGTTCGCTGTCACCAAGCCTTTTCGGACCTAAATGCAAGGTTTCTGAAGAACATGGATTCAGAAACAAAGCAAAAGTATCCCCCTTAGTTATTACGACTTAATGATGATATTAATCTCTTTTTATCCGCATATGTTCGTTCCTCCTTGTAGTTAAGATCTGTTCAGCATCCTAACCGCTATCCTAACCGCTTAACTCGTGACTTCTTGGATTTGTATCTTTTCATTATTAAAGCACTACTTTCATCTTTGTACAGATCAAAAGGATGATCATTGGAATTTAAATTCATGGCTTGAAATACTGAACAAAGTCTTTTTCGGCCGTTCCACAATATTTTGGGTGAACATTTTTAACCTTTCTGGTTCTTACCTTAGATATTGTAGATAGGGTCACGTGTTCCGCTACGTCACTGGGTTGGTTAATACGTGGCTGTATTGACTGTGGCTTGGAGTTACACAGACCTAAATGGAAAGCTTCCAAACACAGATTATCAAAGCAAACGTTGCACCATGACAGTTGAACATAAACTTCAAACTCTACAGCTTCCTCCAGACGCCCTCACCCTGGGGACGAGGTTGAGACAGAATAGCGTTTGAATATTAGTTATATTTCATATCGATTTGCTTACTAATGAAGCAATGTTCACGGGTTGGAATCCCAATGGAACAGCCGTTTACCTATATATGACTTTTGGTGCAGCCGGAGCACAACTGATTTAACTCTCTTTCCAATTCCTTAAACGAAACCAAGAACTCTTTGGCTCAGAATTTTTATCTTCTGCAAGGAGAAGACTTTCCTATATTTTGATACTTACAGGTTACAGATCGCTGAAGATGAGAGTTCAGAACTGTCATAACACCGCTGGACTTCTCTGACCTAAATGAAATACTTCTTGAAAACATAATCAATATTATCAAAACACTGGCTTTGCCGTCCAGTTGAACGCCGATTTACAAACTCCATTTCCATTAAAAGGCCTTGGAATTGACTGCTGACATCCATATTAATTTCTGTCAGCTATCATGAAACAGATATTCAGTGCCTTATTTGGAATCCTATGTCTTGAAAATTGCACTCGTAGAAGGTAGATTATGATTACCAATAACCAAACAACGTGAGATCGAGGGTTTGAATCCCACTAAATTCTGAATTAATGAATAAGTTTTTAGTATCATCTGAGGATAAGTGCCTGTAACAACAGAATCAGATTTAGTGTTCCCGTGGTCCGTTTAATTCTTCCTTACCTCTAAGACGCTGAAAAAAGCTCACTTCACGCACTACATCTTAAACACAGAAAGATGATCTAAAAGTTAACACAACTGAAAAAAAGAAACAGTGTCTCACCTTTAGAACTTGTAGTCGTTTTTCAGTCGTAACCAGTGTCGCTATGCGTTTCTTCAGGAACGCTGCCAGAAGTACATCCAAAACGAGCTTCTTGAGAGCATACGTCAAACAATCAGTTTAGCGTCCTCTGTCTTGAGAGGGCGCGCCCAAAACGGACGTCTTCGAGGCGGCGATGTTCAAGCGAAAAAAACGTTTAAAAATATGACGGCCGAAGTTCCTGAAATAAAACTTGTTAAAATACTTGTTATCGCTTTAACAGAAAAATACACTGATGACGCGACATTGTGTTGGTCAAACATTTATTGTTTATTGCAGAAAAGCAACTCCGTTACAACAAAAATCTTATTTAAATTATTTAGAACTAGTGTAAAGGAGAAAAAACAAGCTGATGAATTTCCCTTTTGTTTTTAAACTTTATTTTTCATCAACTTCTTATTACGTACAACTCAATTACAAATTTCTTCCCAGCATTTAGCACTCCCTTACGACTTCCAAGTTGCATTGGTGCTGCCATGCGTTTCTTCAAGAACGCATCCAAAAAAGTAGTCCAATAGCAGGGGAAAAAGCTGGTGCGATCTTGCGAGGGCGCGCCCAAAAAGATGTGTTTCCACTCACTCAATAAAAAAATGGAGGTAGAGTCCAAAAAATTGAAAAATAATGATTTTCGACGTACTAGTACCTGAAATGAAAAGTTAGTTATTTGTGTGTTTGCAGTAAAAGCACTGATGTGACATAATGCCAGTCAATGCGCGTAATTGTGTAAAAGACACCACACTAACAACTCAATGTTTTTTGGTTTGTTTTATTTTCGTTAGTCTTATTACAAAAAGTATTTTGTAAGATACCTGCAAATCAAATCATCATTAGTACTTATAACTAATTACTTTATAGTCAACGCGCGTAATTGTGTAAAAGACACCACACTCACAACTCAGCGGGTTTTTATTTTTTGTTTTATTTTCATTGGTCTTATTACAACAAGTATTTTGAGAGATACCTGCAAATCAAATGGTTATTAGTAGTCTTAACTAATAACTCTATAGTCAATGCGCGTAATCAAGTAAAAGACACCAAACTCACAACCCAGTTTTTTTTTTTGTTTGTTTTATTTTCATTCATTTGGTCTTATTACAGCAAGTATTTTGTAAGATACCTGCAAATCAAATCATCATTAGTACTTATAACTAATTACTCTACAGTCAACGAGCGTAGTCGAGTAAAAGACACCAAACTCACAACTCAGTGTGTTTTTTGTTTGTTTTATTTTCATTTGTCTGATTTATACCTGCAAATCAAATCATCACAGTCTAAACTACAGTCAACGAGCGTAATCGAGTAAAAGACACCAAACTCACAACTCAGTGATTTTTTTTGGTTGTTTTATTTTCATTTGTCTGATTACAACAAAGTATATTTTGTAAGATACCTGCAAATCAAATCATCATTAGTACTTATAACTTATTACCCTATGATTAAGTATTAAAAAAATCACACAGACAACGCATGAGATGAAGTGTTTTTATTGAATTGAGTTAGCCGTTTACAGAAATTAAATAATATATGGGGCGCGCTCCTACAAGAATTTTGCGTCCGGGTTCGCTAGACCGAGGAGTGTGACATGTGTCCATAAACCTTGTCACCTCGAATGAAACACCCCAGGGTCCCCCGGACGGTATGCAGGGATATTGGCGGCTTGCTATCGAAACATGGTCGATACCAAGCCTTCACATTTTTCGAAGCCGAATCCGAAATCAGATCACAAGTCGAATCGAAAACCGGAAAAAAGAGGAATGGACCGAACCGAAAATCTAATCGCCTAACAAAGAAAACAAAATCCACATACCTTGTGCCACGCTGAATTATTACTTGGGCTGATTGATGCGGTGCAAGGTTTGCACTAGCTATGAACCTTTTTAAACGAATAACGGTGCGGCGAAAATTCAATCTGCCGTACGCTATTTCAGACCAAACGAGTCTGCTTTGTACAAACTTTGTACCAACATTGATCAGCCCTACCTTATATGGGCTGCTGTCCTCTGTCGTCATGTTCCTCCACTAAAGGACCAAGGACACTATTACCAACAATCCAATAGACCAAAGCGTGGGATATGTATAGTCCACGACGTTGTTGTTGCTGTTGTTGCAGATGACTTGGAGTTGCTCCAAAGATGAAGTCCGGCCGGCCGATTAAAATTAGAATGGATAATTTTTAGTAGCTGTCTCAACTAACATTGTACTATGTAACATCAACAACAACTGGCGAACATGGGATCCGAGATAAGATGAAATTAACTTCCGGGAGGAAAAGTTTCAAATTTACCTCGTCAAATTGCTTAATTTTAAGAAAATTTGTTAGATTCGCTTAAATTTTTTTCAAATTCATTCCCACATGGAAAGAGGGGGAAATTCTCAACGTTAATCAAGACAGCTATTTAAAGTTATTACTCTATGCTGTCTCCTCTGACTTTACCTTGCCTTCCTAATCATGAAGTCGATTACACTACGATGTCGTCTGCTTCTGTTTTTTTAGAAGCAAAAGGACGTCTTAGTGCAAACGATCATCATCATTATCGTGGTCTTCATCATCGTCATTGTTCACTTTGGTCCGATGTCATTCTTCTCCGTCCATGGCTGCAAAGGAAGCTAAGTTGCCTACTTTAGGTAACTAGACTATCTTTCTAAGGCTCTCCAAGTTCTTTGCTCTTCTTTCTTCGGCCGGCCTCTTCCCTTCATGTAGCACTGGACGCACAAAACGATATGAAACAGTGTAATAAAATGCATTTTATTCTCATATCCAACATTTGTTACAAGATTCAGAAATACGTTAAAGAAACAATGTGCTGCATAGGATGTGGTCCCAGTCATGACGTACTTCAAGAGCTGTTGGAGGTAGAACAATGCTTGCGACATCTGGAGGACGAAGAAACCAATAACTACGAACTGTCGACGTGAAGACTACGTACGCCTACCATTTGTAGACGATCTGTGCCTGCGTTGTGCAATGCAGGGCTTCCTAAGAAGAAAACACTCCAGCGAGGCAAAATTAACAGGAAGACAAATCAAATCGTCTGAGTGTCAACGATGCCATAATTAGAGTATCCTCTCCTGCTACTTACTGAAGGACTATCTATAACTAGCGAGGTTTTCACCTGAATGCCATTCAGGGGCACGCATATCAAGGTATGGTGGGCCTCCATAAGTGTGTCCCCGAAATATTCGGTCCCATAGCAATCTTGTGATTACTTCGCAGGATAATATCTTGTTCGAGCTCGTCCAGCGATGAAACTGCGTCGTAGATTAGTCTCGAAGACTTCCTACGCTTACAATTTGCAAACGATCTAGCCTATAGTGTGTGGGTTGTCCCATGTTGCCCTAGTAACCTGCAACAAGGTGTTGAATCTTCGCGGGAAGAAACGCCTGGTCGCAAGTCACTTTTGTTGTACGACTAAACCTGTTAACTGATCTACTTTCACAGGTTCGGGTCTGCGAATGCGCATAAAAACATTTTTCACTTCACACTTGCACCGTTTAACATCAAAAGCCAAATTTGTATGAGCAGACCCAATTTTGCAAGGCTATACTAACTATCTACCTGTAACCAGAGAGACCACTAAGCTTGTAAGCAGTGACCAAATAAGGTCCTCTCACTGAAGCTTAATGACCTGAAGTCTCTAGTTTACTAAGTTATGTCTTAGAATAATCACTGTCTGGTTGAACCTTGCGGATCAAAGCTTCACTTGACCAGCGCATAGACTATCAAGTGAAGTGTGATAGATCAATTTAAATTTGGCGCAGCTAAGCAGGAGGTTGTAGTGAAGACGACGACGACTACGACAAAGGCGGCGGTGTGACGAAGTCCACCTGAAAAAGGCGCAAGAAGATGCAGCCGAACCGTTTCGTAGAAGCCGGGCCGAGTTCAAAAAGCCGAACCTATTCCTAAATGCCGAACTCTTATTGCTGACCGAACACCTGCAAAGGAACCCATCTTAGGAGAAAGGGAAGGGGAGGCCCTTACCAGCCCGGGGAACCCGCTAACTAATCTAACTACAATTAACTTAAGCCGAAAAATAATCCAGAAACTTCAGGCCGAACGTGTGTGGAAAGTGTGCTTTGCAAGGTTCATCCAGAGCTCTATATACCACCCTCGACCCAACCCCTAAAGAATGCACCTGACCTGTATCATTTCAAGAGGCTGGGTATGCTGTGCCGATTGGAAGCTGAGTCGTCAAGGATGGTATCCTGTGGTCTGGTGGGGTAATCTGAACTGGTGGTCTGGATAAGCGGTGGTATTGTGATCTGATGGTCTGATTTGGTGGTCGGGTCGTGACGATGGTCCGGTGTGGTATTCGGATGTGGTGGTCTGATCTGGGTCGTGATCTGATTGTCTGGTATGGTGGTCTGATAGACTGGTTTCATGGTCTAATCTGGAGGTGTGCCTGAGGAACATGGTCTGGTCTGACGGCTGAAAATTGAAAAGATGAGAAGCTGAGTTAATAGTAGGAAAACACGGCTCAATTAAGTGTCAGAGAGCTATGTAAAGACTTAAGAGAGACTGAGAAAAAATACGGAAATACTTTATTCTTAAATCCAGTTACAACTTTGAAAAGCCAGCGGCTTTAAACTGAATAAGGTTTGCAAACAGGGCTTTATTGCCGATTGCTGCGACTCTTTTAAATGATACCGATGTCAAACATCTTGGTTACCATACAGACTCTCTCACATCTATTTACGCGAGAGATCACGCGATAGGTCGCGCGTGATGTAGTTCATGTTATCATACGAAATGCGGCTCTGATGACGAACTCTGCCAATCTTTTCCATTCCTAATAAGTATCATTAATTTGCAATGTTCAATATCATAGTAACCATACAGGCTCTGCCGCAATGTATTCACGCGAAATTTCACGCGAGAGATCGCGCCAGAGGTCGCGTGTGTCTCTCTTATATCACATGAGTGTGAATCAACGTTTGATTGCAAATATTGTTAGTTGTTTGTTTCATAGAAATTTATCCGAAATCTGGCCGATAGAGAATAATGGAAAGGAAAAGGATCAATAATTTACTACTATATCGCAATTAAGTCACTCTTGGATTCAACATCAATCTAATAATTGAATTGTAAATGGTCTAATTCTTAACTTTTTATAATCACTTTAGGTGGATTCATTTGAAGCATACGCTTACGGCTGTCGCATTTGCCTGCTGGAATTTTTTATTGTTTTACAAAAAGGTTGTTCAAAATTGCGATGCCCTATTAACACTTCGACAGCCACGGCCTCTTACATCTACCATCTTCAACACTTCAGTTTAAGTATATGGTACTTTTTATTTATTCTTTTAAATACAAACTGCTTTTTAAATCAATAGAAATTCACGAAAACATCTCATTTACGTCCAGACTTTTCGTAATAGCTAAGGTCGATCTTAATTATTTAAAGGTGCGGTGGCCTCATTTTATGATATTAACTCAGTCAAAATCTCGCTGTTGTATAGTACACCGAGAAAACAATGAATCAAATTCCTTTCTTAGTAACCAATTTATATTTGGAGGAAAACAAAGACGTAATTAGCTGGGCCCCTTATTCTGGACATTGAGGTCTCCACTGAGTTTTGCATGTATTTTAGTAACAGCCACGTGTGCGACCTTGTAACGCATGCAAGGCTTTCAAAATCATGGACTAATTTTACTTGAGCATTTGCTTACATTTCTACTCGCTATTTCTCCCCTGAGAACAAATGAATGAACGTCAAAAAAAGGACATTCGACAACGAAATAACTTAATTTGAAGTTGGACTTGACGTAATACAAATGTCAACCGAATTGACGATAACTTTAACAAGTAATTTACCTCAGGCGCTGGTTTTAACATCCCAGAATGTTTCCTCACTTAGCTTTCTTGTAGTGAAGCTGAGAAAGAGGGATAGTCGGTTTATGTGAGAGCGTCTTGTTTCTCTTTCGTGAGCAACTTTCGTCAGCTTTCTCAACCGAAGCTATCAAGTTTTGAATGTGGCGCGGAGCAACGTTCTGATTTGAATAATAATTTCTGATTGGATTTTCTTACTGCACGTGCCTATGTACTGCGCAAGAACAAGGGTTGATTACCACATACACTTCAGGGCATTTGGGAATTGTAAGGTTAATTAGCATTTCAAATAAATTTAAGATATTGGGCGAGTGAACCATTTGTCTTGCAGAAAAACTGGTTATTAAATTTGGCGAGAAAGGAAAACGTAAAGAAAAAACTGGCAAAGTCGTAAAACCTTGCTCCTGTAAACGAAAAACGTTTGCTTTACGCAAAAAAAAATTGTAAAGTTTGATTTCTCTTTTACAGGATTATGCTCTTTTATTAACAAATGCAGCTCAACGATAAAACTGTACCCAGTTTTTTTTTTAATTTTTATTATATCAAAATGGGAAGTCTCAAAAGTAAGGTTTCGAACTTGGACATTCAGCTCACGAAGCGGAAAGCTTACCATTGTATCGACCAAGCAATCACTGTGTGTTTTGAGTAAAATTAGGCTTCTTTTACGTTACACGTTCGTTTTCCAATAAGTGACTCACATTCTCAGCGAAATTTATAAAATTGACAGAAAGTTTACCCTATTTACGTTCACGATCTAGTGGTTCTGGACTCCCTTATTGTTATCATGACGGATTGAGAAGTCTAGAGAAATTGTCTTTGATGCAACAAAGATCGACTTGTCGCTGCTTCTCTTCGAGCGCGCGAAGTTAGTTTTACAAGGCTGCCCTGAGAGATGAGAGGCACCAGCTTAGGATGTCTCTCCAAAACTCCATGTAAATGTAAGTATTGTCATAAGAAGTGTTGTAACCAAATAAATGTTATTTTTAAAAAAATAAAATAAAATGAAATAATAAAAAAATAAAAACATGCTCAGGACAATGGTTTTTGGTTGTTAACTGTCTTATCGCGTGAATCTCACGGCTGCTACTGTCCTTTATTATTTAATCAACTGATAGTGATTTACACAGCCTTATGAGAAATCTGGTCAGTAAAACGCTTACTCGGGGTGGGTCTCAACCCCAAGACGGCGATTTCCTGACGCCATTATGGATTAGATCTGTCGCTCCATATATATCATTCGGTCAAATTGTATTTCCCTTAGCATGTATTTTCATTAAACACTCCTTTGGACTAAGTGAAGCAATACATTTATTGTTTCTAATTAGTAGTCATCAGGAGAAATGGTCGGACATTTACGCATATCAATGAGCCATTGAGATGGGCTAATAAGGCATGAATGTGCCAAGAAAGCGGCATAATAATAGAGAAAACGGGCGATTTTGGCGCAGCAGAGTGACTAAAATCGCCATTTCGCCGAGTTAAAAAGATGAATTCTTTAACATTATAGAGCGGATTCTTTAAGTTAAAGGATTAATCTATCATGATTCCAGCAAAATTTAAAGAAAACAGCTGCATAAATACCATTAGCGTTTAAGTTAGCTTAAGTTACGACATAATTTCCCATTTAGATTCTGATATACCAAACTGTCAAAAGCAAGATTGTTTGAGCCATATTAGTAAGTACAGTGTACACCAAAACAGTTAAAACGATTCGTCAGGATACAAACACTTGTCGAGCGCAGCCTAACTAACGATCACAACTATGAAGGCCACTCTGATCATTTTTGCTGTTTTCTTTGTGGTGGTTGATCACTTTGCTCTTTTAAATGCAGGTAAGAACTCCTGTAAAAGAGTCATGAAAAATGGAATTCAAGCACAAAATTATTTCATTGAGTCATTTTGTAGCATCGCCAGGCAAACTGCATTGCCCTTCACCACACATTCTCTTTTATAAGAAAGTCTAATTTTTGGGCTGAGGCTGAACTTTCTTATTTATTCATTTATCTTTTTTGCGATTATAACGCCCTGATCATGTTCTTATTTCATTTTGGAACGGGTGTTATATAATTAATAACAACCGTGTTAAAGAATTGAACTGAGTTTCCTTTCGTGAAGTTTTATTTTTGAAGTTTTTGACGTTTAAGTACTGATAAAGTTCGACTACAAACTAAGTTGTTCTCCAGTGTATCATGCAATAATAAAAGAATAATCAATTTTAATTTATTCCTTTTACCTTTACTTATGCTACTCGCAAAAAAAAACAAATGAGCAAAATACAAGACGTTTATAACTGACTCTCTCTACCTAGGAATATTCTTATTATGTTCTTAAAATTATATTTGGTTAATTTCAGCTTATTTACAAAAAAAAAAGTTGTTTTAGCGTAAAAAAAAGAATGTATACCTGAGTTCTTTTGAGAGTACGCGCGCGACTGACACGTCATTGAAAAAACGCATTTTTTTTCACAATAAAAAAGGCGACTGATCGTGTATAATACATTTTGTTTCCATTTTTCTTTGTAAAGTTTTTGAGACTTCTTTAACTTGATTGTCTTACCATCTATTTATTTTGCAGGGAGCTGTCCTCTGTACTCTCCACCAACGAATGGCGCTTAGGTGTGCAACTACATTGGATCGGAACCTTCTTGCCAAGTTCAATGTAAACAAGGCTATGACTTTGAGTTCACTCCTCCCTTGCTTTATTACTGCTCTGGAGGAATTTGGCACATGTTCTCAATTGGTTTTTACGATTCAAAGTTTCCATGGCCAAGCTGCACAAGTAAGTGCGATGAATTTCTCGTATCACCGTATCTGCTGCTATGAACCTTGGGATTATACATTTGCGCTAGGGGTTTTAGAAGGGCTTATAACGGAGGGGCTTATGTCCTATGGGGCTTTTAATCGGAATACAAAAAATGCTTCGAAACAAGCTACAGCGATGCTGATGAAAATGCGTCCTTAATTTTTACTGTTTTTTTTTTTGTTTCTGTGTTTTTTTCTTTGTTTGTTTGTGTTTGTTTTTGTTTTTGTTCGTTTGTTTGTTTTTTTTTTTTCAATTTCAAAACTTCATAATAAAAAAAGGGAGGGAGGCTTATATCCAGGGGGCTTATAATCGGATGTATTTTTATGTTATTTCTTGCATGTAGATGGGCCTACACTGGAGAGGGGGGGGAGCTTATAAAACGGCAGAGATGTAAGCGTTTTAAAAGATCTGGCACAAGCAAAATTTTGCCTTATCAATTTAGATATTCATAGATGAATGTCCCCGCGGTCTTCAGGACATTAAGTCCTTAGAAACTGAAATACAAAGTAGAGCCTCACGGTTTGCCTTAAAAGGAAAAGCGTGGTACAAGATAGTTTTTGGAATAGATGGCCGTCTTTTTGCGGCCTTTTTGTGCGTACTAAGTGAAGCAAACTAGAACCAATCACGATTATAAACTCTATGTAAAAGTTTTCACTCTATACTGGTACAAGTATTGCGTACGGATCGTTCATGTGTGGAATAACTTGTGAAGTTGTACATGCAGGATCGTTGACTTTATGTATTTTGCAAAACATTGAGGATTTATATGCCGTAAATATTTATTAACATAATTGCAAGCGGTTATGACTATGATATGTAAATAAATTTTTAGATTCTAGTTTTTAGATTTTAGATTTTTTATCTTTTACTCTGGGGGAGTCACTTACATAGGTTAACCTGTAGAGTCTCTTCTTTCGAGAAGTATTTCCTTTCTCTCAAGAGAGGATAAAGGGGACAGAGAAGGCATCCCCCAAACACACCGTATTCCATAGGTAATTCGTCTCGAGTTATTTTTAAGACCACATATCCCAACGGGGATTAGACAACAGCCAACCACATAGCGCGAATGTGTTCCGCGTGGATGACCCATGCTCAGAGCCACGCGTCCTTCACGAATTGGCGCAGAACAAAATGGCGGGAGACGTGGAGAGCGAAATTGCTATTCGTTTTGTCGACGATAACGACTACAGAGAGATTTCTGCTACAGCTGTGTCAGCGAAACGGAAATTAAAAAAGAGTCGCCCTTTCTGGATTGTTTCTAGCTGAAAGTTCTAGCGAAGAAGATGAAAAAGTCAGGGCAAGCGAGAAGGAAGCTGTAACCGAAACGGAGAGTGCCAATGAAATACAAGAAAACGTAGAAAGCTCCTATTCCGACTTTCCGATAATAGTTCAGCAGATGAGGCGAAGAGGATGAAAAGTGCAGGGAAGCCTAAACCTGCGCCTTGGAGTATGACCGTCACCAAATCAAGCAAAAAGGCGCCGAAGAACAAATAAACGGAACAAGAGTCTTTCGGAAGAAGAGATGGAGCGATTCCCTTTTCTCAGGTGAGCGCCGACTCATTTCGCTTCAATATTCAAGAATGCTCTCGATCTCTTTACACTTTCATTGCCTTTAGCCCGACATGTTTTGCACGGCGTTTAGTCATGCGAAACCTCCACGAAACATCCACGCAGCACGCGAGGTAACTTTATCCCGATTCTAAAAATAACTCAAGTCGAATTACTTATGGAATAGGGTGTGTATGGGAGATGCCTTCTCTGTCCCCTTTCTCCCTTGCTTGCTTTCTCTATCTTATCTCTAGAATAAAGTATGGTCAGTTATTTAACAATTAATGAATGAGGCTGAGTATCTTATGAAGAATTATGGAGATCAAGGAGGGTGTTATCCATCGAGGCCAAAACAACTAAACCTCGTCCCCAAGTCTTCTCGGTTAACGGTGCATTAACCTGCAAGGAAGCTGCACTTTTGACGTCATCAGTTGATTAATTGCAAAATTCTTCCAAATTTGGTCATTAGAAGCTGGTTATGGTGAATTATGCGTGTGCTTTTAGCCAATCAGAATCGGGGAGATATTTTGACTGAATAATAATTAGCAATTAATGAATTCTGCTTTCGTAGGGTATAAAGAATTATTCAGATCGAGGAGGGTGTTATCCACCGAGGGCGAAGGCCGAGGTGGATAACATCTTTCGAGATCTTCTTTGTATGTTTTAGACAATACTTCGTCGAGAAACGAGTAAAATGTTCCGCCGACTGTTCGGCCATTTTTCTTTTCACAGCCAAAACAACTCAACCTAGTCCCCAGGTCTACTTGGTTAACGGTATATTAACCTGCAATAGACCTTTTTAGCGATACGGCGGCCATATTGAATTAATTCGATTTAAGGAGTATTGATGCCCAGGAGGCATGAGCACATTTTGTTTGTATTTTCCGGCGCTTTTCGGGAAATTTTTTCTGAAAGTTTTCTTAGAATAAGATTGTAATGGGAAAAGAGATCCTTGCACCCTGTTTGGATGTAATAATGATCGTCTTTTTCTAGTTTAGTATTAGAAATATGGTTTTTCCTTTATATTGCTCGGTAAAAGGCGATCATTATTACATCCAAACACGGCACAAGGATCTTTCTTCCCATTACAATCTTATTCTAAGAAAACTTTAGGAAAAAATGTCCCGAAAAACGCTCGTAAATACAAACGAAATGTGCTCATGCTCCCTGGGCATCCTATAATGCTCCTTAAATCGAATTAATTCAATATGGCCGCCCTATCGGTAAAAAGGTCTATTGCGCTGCAATTTTGACTTCATCGGTTGATCAATCGCAAAATTCTTCCAAAATTGGTCAGCAGTAGCTGGCTATGGGTGTGCTTTTAGCCAATCAAAAACAGAGAAATATTTTGAATGAATAATAATATTTGTCATTATAAAATGACCAAAATATTAATTGTTCTCAACAGAGACGGTGGACTCTTCCAATTCAGTCATCAGTTTTTTGCCATATTTCCACTTTAATGGAGACTGTGAAGATACCGACACAGAGGCAGTAATAAAGAGCAATTTCCTGAGTCTCATGAACAGTGGCGCAGTAATTCCTTTGTTTTGTAACGCCTATCCCTCTGAGTGCAACATAAATACAGTACAAGCCTATTGTGGCCATGTAACTGCTAAGAAAAGAAGACGCAAACGTATTGCTGTCAAACTGGTATGAATAACCTTCCCATGTTAGACCCATCTTAAAGTTGTCAGGCAAGGCTTGCTTGTCAAATAAGGCTCATACCAAAAAAAAATTTCCTGCCACTTCAGGAGAATACATATAGTCACAAATGATTAATGCTAGCCCCTGCACATGTCTACCTCAAGCGTTTCTTTTTTGTTTTGAAAACTTTGATTGAAAACTTAAATTGCTATTACCATTGGGACGATCATATCTTCATTTAAAACTTTGACCATTTAATAGCCGGGACTTTCAAACTACATTAAAGGAGGAAAGTCGAACCAACTAAAAAAAGAAACAATTACTGCAGTCACGCGCCGTCTAGTCTAGTAAAGACCTTTAGGTTCTAAGAGACCGATCATTTGACCTTTGAGGCCGGGTATGTGTGATTTGGTTGGTGTAAAAAAAAAATTTCTCAAACCTATGGTTCCCTGAGATACAACGGTGTAAGATTTTTTTCCAGCATTAAACGCCATGAAAAAATTTTCTCTCTCGAAATCAGTGCTACATACACGATATTTTTTTCTGACATCACCCATTCCCCTCCGCCCCATCAAAAGTCAAATGGTCGGCCCCTAAGTCAAGAACGACTACGGGGACCAGATTTTCTCAATGGCAAAATGGTAGTGTGCACGTGTGAACCAGCGTCATTTTGGCGAGAAAACTCGACAGCCATCGTCATTCAAGTACGAGTTATAGTTTAGCGAGAATATTGTAGTGGCAGAAACAAGTTATCATTTTGCCATTGGAAGAAGGCTTAAACTGCTTCAGAAAAAAATGACCGTGCTAAATTTTCTGGTGAAGTACTTTGAAGTTTTCGTGGTGTATTTTGAGAATACGCGAAAACATTAAGTTAAATCTCGTCTCGTAGCCGTCCTAAAGTGTAGGTCTCGAATCTAAAAGTCGATCCCTAGTGAAGAAAAAATCAATAATCACAACAACAACAAAAAAGATAAGAAAAGTTAACCAAAAAAAAATCATAATTACGGGTTAGAGCAAGTCAACAAGATTTAACTTAAAATAATAGAAAGCATTCTTTTTTTTTATGGACGCATTGTTTAAACTTGAGAAGAGAGTGAATTTCTCTTAAACACGATTTAATTCACCCGTCGTATACACCTTCCTCTAACAAAATATTTTTTTATTATTGTAGCTACTTCCACAGGAGTCTCAACAAGGAAAGAAAATAAACAAAGTGACCAATGCTTAGAGAATTTATCTTCGGAACAAAAGCAAGTTCATTGTAATCATGGCTATGAATCGCCGATAACAATTAGTGGGGAAAAAAAGGCTAAACCAAGATATAATAAAACTTATAAATATACCCATCAAGATAAAGAGTCATTATTTGGGAGATGCTCAATCATACACCATGTACCATGCACCATGTAGCTTAGGAATTGCCGGGTCTCTGTACGGCGTTCTCCTTCGGTGAAGTATTCGAGTCGGAACACGTGACACAAAACACATCTGCCGCGCGCAATAATGAAGCCTATGGACTAGGCAACCTTGGGAACAAGTATTACTGGTTTGTCGCTGATGAACAAAAACTCGGCTGGGGATTGAAATCCTTGATTTCCTCCTTATGCAAATTTTGCTTAAAAAAAGTGTATTGTTTTGTTAACCAACATGGCCGACTTGTCACGTGGTGCAAACTAAAACAAGCCTGTGGTTAATTCTACCAGTCTTTCGCAACTGGTCTATTTTACACGATTCACTGTTGTTTTAGAGTCTAAAAAATATACGCCATGATAGAAGTTGGAGGAATTTGTATTGCTAGGTGTCCTTACTCTTAAGAGACGACTTGCCCAGATTTTCACTGCCCAAGAATGAAAAAGGTCCACTTCTGATCGATGGGCGTCGCTCCCAATCGTCTTCCTTGAGCTCCCTTTTTGCCATAAAACTTGACTGCATGTGTCTTCCACTTTCACATAAAGCACTGGCTTGCTATACTAATTTCGGTCATTGGAGCAACGAACAGACAGCAACCAGCGAATCGTAGCTATTGCTACCGAAATTACACCTCGTTTTCTCGTTGAAAGTCGATGCATCAAGATATATTAAAAGCACTTTTCTTGCAAGGAGAACTAAGTTAGATCCAAACCTGTCTAGCGAGACAGAAAAGAAAAAGCTGATAATCGCCGTAGTGGTGACTGCTAAATCTGTTAATTGCAGCTATGTCGGAAAGTAATCACTGATGATAATAGCCTTTTAATATTCAAACTCGTGCACAACGAAAAATCTTGGATCTCATTAGGTAACAAGAGTGGGGTTTCATGTATAAGAATTCCTGCTTACCTCTAAAATTGTATGAACTATACACAAAAGTTTCACCATAGGCACCTGAACTTAGTTGGTCAACCGGTGCTCTGTATACAAGAAGAGCAAACGCCTTTTACTTTAGACTAAGTTGATGTTTTCTTTTGCTTGTGTTGCAGGCGAATTGCGGAATTGATCACATTTTTAAAAAAAGGCGTAAATGGTACGAACAGGGCACTAAACTAAAAGTTCATTACATGATATATTGTAATGAGAGCTCTTGATAACCGGAACATATTATGATACAAATTATGATAACTCGAAAGAACAGACTGGAACCAACCTTAATTCTCCAGTCAGTAAAAGATGTGACTAATTCTAAAAGAAATCAAAAAGAGAAACACTTTTTTCAAGTTTTGAAAAAGTATGCACAGTTAATCCAACCCACACTGAATCCAGGGATCAAAAAAATTCTATCGATATCGGTCATCGCTGACTGGCTATGAAGAATTAGCCCAGGGATCTATAGCCAAATCCGTTGTATCGCGCTGCGCGTTTTGCAAACTTCGAAGGAATTTTGGGTTTTTCTGTTCCGTCAATCATCTTAGCGGACCTCTTAGGAGACACATGTTTACTTGTGATTGGTGCATTTCGATCCACTTTGTTTTTGTTTCTGTGATTATAGTTTTCTTCGAAGATTTTCTGAACTTTCTTATACTTGTCGCTTGCATTGGAAGAATATAGCAATGTCTTCCTCCTGCCTTCTGTAAAAATTTCTTTCATCATCGCGATTTCCTATTCTTGAGCAGTCTAAAGTCATTCTCAGTTTGTTTTTGCCTGCCAAGCTGAGCGAGTGCGTTGCATTGTGATTTGCATTAACTCCACCCCACTCAAATAATTGACGGAGCAGAAAAACCCATTCGAAGTTTGCAAACGCGTAGCAACTAGTCTATTTTACAAGATTCACTGTTATTTTAGAGACTATAAAAATATACGCCTTGGTAAAAGTTGGAGGAATTCGTATTGCTAGGTGTCCTTACTCTTAAGAGACGACTTGCCCAGATTTTAAAAATCTGGGCAAAACCACTGCCCAAGAATGAAAAAGGTCCACTTCTGATTGACGTGCGTCGCTCCCAATCATCTTTCCTTGAGCTCCCTTTTTGCCATAAAACTTGACTGCATGTGTCTTCCACTTTCACATAAAGCACTGTCTTGCTGTACCGATTTCGGTTATTGGAGTAACACAGAGAGAGCAACCAGCGAATCGTAGCCATTGCTACCCCGAAATTACACCTCGTTTTCTCGCTGAAAGTTGATGTATCAAGATATTCTACTGTGCTTTTCACAAACATGCGAACTCTAAAGTTCAAAAGCCACTTTCACAATTGCGTTTTTCGCTGCCGTCAATCATAATTACGATCACAAGCAACGAACCTTGAAACAGAGAAACACACAAAACGGATCGAAATCCACCAATCACAAATCACAAACCATGACCTTTTGAACCCGTGAAGTAAAGTTGAGTTTCCTAAGAGGTCCGTTAAGATGATTCACAGCAGTCAAAAACGCAATCGTCGGTTGGCTTTTCAACTTTAGAATTCGCATGTTTGTGAAACGTGCAGTAAAAGCACTTTTCTTGCGAGCAGAACTAAAATCCGCGCTGCAACATTCACTGTTTGGATGTTAGGCTATTTTTTCCAAATTATCGCTGACCAAACATATCTCAACGACTAGTACATTTCAGATTAGGCCATTTCCGAGTTCCAAAAAATCTCACTTTCAAAACGAGGCTAAGTGCGAAACCTTTGTTGTGAAAACTAGTTTTATTTGCATCATAATTAAAAATGATTTTCATATCAATGGCTTCGCACTTGGCCTCGCTTTGAAAGTGAGATTTTTTGGAACTCGGAAACTTGTTTGATAATTAGCCATTAATGAATGAGGCTGAGTAGGATATTTAACAATTATTCCACGAGGGCGCGTTGGATATGAGATGATAGATAGCCAACGAGGCGCGTAGCGCCGAGTTGGCTATAATCATCTCATATTCAACAAGCGCGAGTGGAATAATTGTTTTATTAAAAACGCCCACAAAATCTCGTTGAATCTCCCCGATTAGAACAAACCGGAAAAGACAAGGGACTTCCGCTATTCACATGTCACACGTCTATCAAAACTGTCAGCGCGCGAACGGACTCGCCTGGACGCCATGAATGAAAAATCAAAACATTGTAGCGATGATTATTATTTTTGTAAAAATTCTTCGGGATTCTAGGATTTTACACAGCAGAACAGTGAAGGAAAAGAATTTTTAAGTGACAGCCGTCGAAATTACTGTGAATTTGGATTTTCGGTGCAGTTATAAAAGTAAGAACAACGGAGAAAAACTATTACCTCGGTCGCCTGTTATGAAGTTGTTTGAAGCCACAAGCTGGTTTTGCTGAACGAGAAAAGAAACTATACTGCCGCGTTGATTGCTCTAGTGAATGGCTGCATAGCCTGTATTTGTAGCTTGTTACTTGTGATTTATATTCTTGATGTCGGATAAACAAGCTGCAGTTATCTATCGGCGAGTGACTGGATCGGCGAATAGCCTCGCGATCATGAAGAAACAACACTTGTCTTCTTTCGCAGCTGGTCAAGGTACTTTAGTTCCATGTGTTTTCATGTGTTTTTCGACAAACTTTCAAACAAGCTCTTGTGGCTTTTTTGTTTGTTTTTGTCTTTTTTCTTTCGATGAAATTGCATTTCTAGTAATCTAAGAAATGAATTAAAACGATTTGCTTCGGGCGCCGTTCTATTCTTCGCGAAAAAAATCTCAGCTAGCTTCCAATTTTAAACTGACGCGTACACCGACCATATAAGGAGAGCATGGTATAATAGCTCATATACCATAACGGCTAAGCCAATCAAAATGCTAGAATTGCATTATCCAATGATTCAGTTTTTAATAAAAAGAATTAAGCAGATGGAGGAGGGTGTTATCCACCGAGCCTGAAGGTCGAGGTGGATAACACCCTCCGAGATATATACATACATATATATATCCTACGAAAGCCGAATTCATTAATTGCTTTATTGTTCATTCAAAATAATACCTAGTTTAAAAACACAGCTAAAATATGCTTACCTGCATCGATGTTAAGTTTATCTTCGATAGTGTACGTTTAGGCCTGTCCAACTCCGCAAATATTCTCCAAATTCTTAGCAGATGTCGCCCTCCGAGTTGTCTTTTCGCAGTTTTTGCCATGAAGCTTAAAAAGCAAATTCAGTTTAATTTTCTTTGTCTACAAATTGATGACTGGATGCTCTACAAAGAATAGAGAAAATTACCCGAGAAAGTGCTTTTCAACCAAAGAAATAGAGACCCGGTTTAAAATTTAGCCCCGGGTTAGCGCTAATCGGCCTTAGAACAACTGGGCCCTTAAGATTCAGTTTATTGGTCGACGTCTGACCTAACAGTGGATGATCTTAACTTAATTTAGGTCGACCAAAATTAGAGTTTGGTTCGTCTCATGAAAGGTTCGACGTTTGGCCTAGGCATGGCCCGCGGCATATTGATTTCTTAACATCCTAACCTAGTAAAACAATGGATGATTGTTTATTGCGGATATTCCTCAAAAAGCAGTTGACATTCATCAAAGTAAAATTGTGCCTTTTCTTCCATTTCTACTATTTAGTGAAAAATTTCTGCAATTTGAGTGGCTTAGAGCAGTGGTATTTCAGCTTAATTTGAAATACCTACATGTGAAAATTACAAACCTTTTGCGGGTAGTAGTATAAACAAATAATAGCATAATTTGTACGTGATATTTGGCATAAATACCACTCGTGATATTTCAAAATTGTCTCTAATTTCACTCACCTAACGGCTCGTAAAATGACGTATAACAATTTCGTAATTTCGCTCGTGGTATTTATGCCAAATATCACTACAAATCATGCTGTTACCTATACTAATATTTAATGAAATGAAATTCAGTTGTAGTTTTGTTTTTGCGTGACCTTGATTTCTTTCGCTTCTTTCTCAAGTTCTGTACTTGTGCCAGTGCGAAAGTAGCTAATCTGCCGCGCCCAGCTGTCTTGCACGACGTCAACCGCGGAAATTACGAATTATTAAATGAGGCTGAGTATAATGTAAAGAATTATCCCAGAATTATGCAGGTCGAGGCCAAATCGCCGAGGCCAAAAAAGAGTATCGATATTCCTCTGTTTCTTCTTTATCATATCATCCTCATCATCATCATCATCATCATCATCATCATCATCATCATCATCGTCATCATTCGTGCAGTGGTGCCTTGCCTATTGCTCTATTTTTGTTGAGTAGTTCGGCTATTTCGTCTTCGAATAACGTGTGAAATAGTCCGCCATTTTCTACAGCTCTGCCTGCCAAAACAGTTGAACTTCTGTTCCTTTTTCTGTCGATATCAGTACAATTGACGTCAACTGTATTGATATCGGTAAAAAAAATTCAAATTTATTTTGATTTATTTTATTTTGTGTTATTAGCTTCGCCTATTACTGAACAATGAATAATAAATGCTTAATAGGCATGGGTACCACAACAGCGGTAAGCCAATTACAGTGGTCCCAGAGCTTAAAAGATATGTAAGAAACAGCAAAATTTCATGAGAATTCAAATCAACAACAGAGACGGACAGACACGTTACGTGAAACGTTACATGGCGGACAGATGGTTTTCCAGGATCGTGGGTTCTCTGGTTGATCATCGCTGACTAGTAAAGAATTAGCCCAGGGATTTAAGCAAGACAAAAACGGATAAATATTATTTCGCAATATTACTGAATTTCCCATTTTGTTTCTAGTTTCAAGAGTCAATAATGACCAAGAATAATAATGAAATTGTCATTTTAATGAGTTAAGTCCATCAAAGAGGGTGGATGTTTGACCTGATCTCAAGACAACGGCTTTTAGTTGTTAACTGTCGTTAGTATATACACACTCAGTGATCTTGGTGATTCAAGCAGTCTGATTGGTTCGTTATCTCGGACTATGACGTTTTAGTATTAACCAAATCAGGGAATAGCAATTTTCGCGCGTTTTTGATTGGCTCCCGTAACTCGGAATATCCTTGGCTATTCACTGTTTTGCGACCAGAGCCAAGATGGCGTCTCGGTTCGAGACACTTTTGAAAGACGAACTTTGAGCAATAAATGAAGCAGTCGTACAAACAAATACCAAGAAAGCGACGAACTTTGGCTTGTCATTAGGGAACTTAAGAACCACCACGACGACTTTGTCGACAACGACCGGAAGTAAGTTACAGTGTACTGCGCAAGCGCGACCAGTAAATTTCGTCGTCGAGGTGTCGTCGACGATGCCAAACAAAGTAGAATCACGTCGTCCTGCAATCCACAAGCTTCGGCAGGTATAAATCCACTGTTTTAAGCGATTTTTGAAGTCCTCTGCATTTTCTTATCCTCGTAAATCCAGGTATCGTTCCTTTTTTCTCCTAACAAGCGATGTGGATTGAAAATTCGACTAACGAAAATAATTGTTTTTACTTCGAACAATGGCAACAGCTGTGGAGGCCGAGCGAGCGAACTGGTAAGTGACAAATTTATTCAGTGTACGTATTTAGGTAAGGCAAATCATATATCTTTGTGAAAGGTTTGAACCCAGGAGTCATTTCAAAAGCAGGTTGAGTCTGATCGTCCGGGTGAACGTAGTCCTGAATAGGACTGTTGTTGTTGACAGTGACTGACGTTTCAACAACCTGTGCGGTAGTCATCTTCAGAGTCAAAGTAAGTTGTATCACGTCAGTTGATGGTGTTATACTCTGGTTGTTGATCTGATTGGTCAATTACGTCGCGATGTTATTGGTCGTCCGTCAGTTAAGCCGTGATGTTATTGGCTATGAAGACTCGTAATCAGTAATTGGTGCGTTTCGATCCGTCTACTGTCACAGTCAAACAGTCGTCTATTGTTAGTCAAATTGTCAGTTCTCCAGTCGTTCTCTAGTATTTAATAGGGAACTTAAGAACCACGACGACGACTTAGTCGACGACGACCGGAAGTGAGATACCGTGCACTGCGCAAGCGCGGTTAACAAATTTCGTCGTCGTGGTGTGGTCGACGACGCCAAACACTGTAGAATCACGTCGTCCTGCAATCCACAAGCTTCGGCAGGTATAACTCCCTGCTTTTAAGCGAAATTTCAAGGGCTTTGTATTTTTTCATCTCGTAAATCCAGGTATCCTTTCCTTTTTTCTCCTAACAAGCGATGTTGATTGAAAATTTGACTGATGAATTGTGTTTACTTCGAAGACAACACTGAGCTGTGCAGGCCGAGCGAGCGAACTCGTAAGTGACAAATTTATTTGTCCGTATTTAAGTCAGGCAAATCATGTATCTTTAATATAGAGGAAGTGAACTTTATATGGAAAACAGCTATCGCATCGGAATGTCTCTTTTTCCAAATCTTAACTCTGACAGACACTCGGACTCGGTCCGTGTCATTCAGGTTGAAAGTTGAATAACCTTCGTACGGAAAGCAGAGATCTTTCCATTCGAAAAGGTCAGACAACACTAAAAATTCTTCATCGTCAATGAAAGTAGACGTACCGCTTATAAAATAAGATCTTGCATTGTCTTAAAAGAAGCCTTTGCGAAAAAACTTTGTTGCCAATGAACATCACAGTTGTACTACTTCTACATGTTTGTTTACATTCAGTGTCGTCGGCGTCGACCAACCGATCGACTGCATCTTAAAGTTCCTTTGTCCCGCCGAAACTGACGTTCTCGTTCCAGTCCTTTCCCAGTCAACAGACGTCGCCGTCGTGAACTTTGTCGTGGTTCTTAAGTTCCCTAGTTTTGCTTGATCTCGTCAAGAGGACGTTTGTACGGCGCTGGTAACTGTTGGCTACGATTCAGTGGCGTTGGCTCTAAGTTAGTAAACCAGCTTTCTAAAGTAAGACGTTGATAGTAGTCTGTAGAATACGTTTTACATGTCGCAGAGTCCCAGGTCAATTTGATGTTTCGTCTGTAAATGGTGCTCAGCAATGTGATTGTTGTCGTCACCATTCCTCGTCGCTCGTTTGTGTTCGGTCAGTCGCGTGCTTAGGTTTCTGCCGGTTTCACCAATGTAAGAAGCCTGGCAGTCGCAGCATTAAATTTTTGATCTTGTATGCTGCTCCCTGTCTGTCCTCCGGTTTGTCTTTGTCCTTGACATTAGTAAGCGTCGCCGTAAAGTGGTTATCGGTTTGTGTGCAACACGTATATGGCAAGGTTGTAATATACGTACAATAGTTTCAGAGGTGCCTCTGATGTACGGTATAGTAGGGCCAGAGTTGGTCTGAGTGTTGGAATCAGTGTTACTGTGAGTGTTCCGTCTAACAAAGTCCGTGTTGTAATTGTTCTTACTAAAAACGTTGTTAAGATAATCAGTCTCGTCTTGTAGGCTGTCTGGTGCCTCTTTATCTCCGAGTTTCATAACATTTTTGTGACAGGCATTTTGCGTTAGGTGACCACTTCTGAGTTGCACTATTTTGCTGTTTTGAAAATGAATAAAAAAAAAGTTGTGTTGTATGTAGGAATTTCATCAGTATCTATAAAATAAACAGAGCATTACATGGCCGCTTGGGGATTCGAATTTGTGTGCAGCAACTTATTCACCGCGCTAGGCGGTGAATATAAAGCACAAAAAAATCGCTGTCGTGAACTGAGTGTTTTGCCAAAGTTTCATAGCAAGAACTTTTTGAAAATACAAGAATATCCAAGTGTTGATGACTTTGAAGGGAAGAAAAGACTTCATGATGTTTAAACAGCGTGATTTATTATAAAGTGGTTTACTGTAGCTGACTTTTTGCACGCTCGTTTACACGGACTACAGAGGAAAAAGAAGCCGCTTTGTCACTGTTTTGTGATTTCGGGATTTTCTCGCAAGAACAATTTTGCCTATAAATAGAAGTTAATTTATGGAGAAAAAAGAAAGGCAAACATTTTCGGAAATTGTACGTGCCAGCAACTTAACAAGGCAAAGAACACTGCAGATAAACAGCTTTCTCATTCGCGGTGAGTTTACAGAAACAAATAAAGCTCTACTTTTCTTCTCATAATTGGGTATTAATTTCAATTTTCGGCCTTTTCTTTTAAACCGTGGCTGAACCGTTGATGCTAAAGCTTACAAAAATCGATACAAAAAGATTAAAACTATCAATTGCCATGTTTAAAGATACTGTAAAAGTCTAACTTTTGCGCATCCACTGTTTACGGCTTCGCCGTGTTCACGCATGAATTCACCCGTCAATCAAACTAATCGTCTCTTTTTTGATTCTGTTGATATCACTTCGTGTGAATATACTAAAACAATTATTCACCTCAGGCTCAGTTAATATTGTTGAATAATCCCGTCGACTTCGTCTCGGGGGTTATTCGACAATATTAACTTCCCCTTCGGTGAATAATTGTTAATCATCGTGTGAATTTCTGCTGCTGTTTTCCTTTATTATTTGAGCAACTGACAATGATTTATTTCAGCGGTACTAAAACGCTGATTAAAATGCATGCGTACTCGGCGTCGAGATCGGAACCTCTGACCACATACAAACTTACCGCAACCCCTGGACGCCGTTTTCCTGGTCTCAGTATAGATTAAATATATCGGTCATTTAATCGCAGTTTTCAGTCAAATATTTACTTCCCTCGGTCTGCATGATTTTCACTGACCATTTTTTAGGACTGAGTGAAGCAATAACATATTCTTTAGCTGTGAACGGCTGCAAAAATACCTTTAGCGTTTAAGTTAAAATATAATTTCTCATTTAAATTCTGATATACCAAACTGTCAAAAGCGAAATTGTTTTAGTATATTGGATTTAAGTCTTCGATACTTGGTGCACCAAAACGGTTAACGATTCGTCAGGATACAAACACTGGTCGAGCGCAGCGGAACTAGTGATCACAACTATGAAGGCCACTCTGCTCAGTTTTGTTGTGCTGTTTTTAGTGGTTGATCAGTTTGCTCTTTTAATTACAGGTAATATATTGTTTCTTATAGACTCCTGTAAAAAGACCTCATGCAATATGGAATCCAAGCACAAAAGTATTTCATTGAGTCATTGTGTGGCAGAGCCAGACAAACTACCTTGCCCTTTACCGCGCATACAATGTTTTTTATAGGAACGTCTAATTTTGAGCTGAAGCTGGACTTTATTATTTATTCATTTCTCTTACGATTATATCGAGATTATCGCGATTATGACGCCCTGATCATGTTTAACTTTCATTTGTTCAAAAAATTGAACGGCTCAGTTTTCTTTTGTGAAGTTTTATTTTTGAAGTTTTTGACGTGATGACTTAAAAGTACTGATTAAGTTCGACCACAAACTAAGTTGTTCTCCAGTGTATCACGCAATAAACATCTCTTTTACCGTTACTTATGCTACTCGCAAAAAAAAAAAATTAGCAAAATACAAGACGTTCAAAACTGATTCTCTCTATCTGGGAATATTCTTTGTATGTTCTTAAAATTAAATATTTTTTATTTACATATAAAAAGGGTTCTTATACATAAAAAAGAATGTATAGCGGAGTTCCTTTGAGAGTACTCGCGCGACTGACATGACACTGATTGAAAAAAGCATTGTTTTCACAAAAAAGGCGACCAAACGTGTAAATAATACATTATGTTCCCATTTTTCTTTGTAAAGGTTTTGAGACTTCTTAAATTTGCTCGTCTTAGCATCTATTTATTTTTCAGGGACCTGTCCTCTGTACTCTCCACCAAAGGATGGCGCTTTGGTGTGCAACTACATTGGATCGGAACCGACTTGCCAAGTTCAATGTAAACAAGGCTATGACTTTGAGTTCACTCCTCCCTTTGCTTATTACTGCTCTGGAGGAAATTGGCACTCGTTCTCAATTGGTCCTTACGATCCAAAGCTACCATGGCCAAGCTGCACAAGTAAGTGCGATGAATTTCTCGTATAACTGTACCTGCTGCTTATGAGCCTTGGGATTATACATTTGCGCTAGGGGTTTTAGAAGGGCTTATAACGGAGGGGCTTATATCCTATGGGGCTTTTAATGGGAATACAAAAAATGCTTCGAAACAAGATACAGCGATGCTGATCAAAATGCGTCCTTAATTTTTACTGTTTTTTTTTTTTTCTATTTCAAAACTTCATAATAAATCGAAGTCGTTTCCATACAAGCTAGAGGGGAGAGAGGCTTATATCCAGGGGGCTTAGACTCGTATATTTTTTTGTTGCTGCTGTTTACACGTAGATGGGCCTAATGGAAGAGGGGCTTATAAAACAGCCGAGATATAAACGTTTTTAAAGATGAAGCACGAGCAAAATTTTGCCTTATGAATTTATTCATAGATAGGTGTATCCTGCGGTCTTAAGTACAAAGTGGAGCCTCCGGTTTGCCTTAAAAGCAAAAGTGTGGTGATATGTGCTATAAAGACTGCTGTCGCTTACTGAATTGGCAAACTCTGGATAAACGTAGGGAGTTCTATCTCTGGTTCAGTGCTACAAGATAGTTTTTGGAATAGATAACCTTTCCTCGATTCGTTTTTGAGCCTACTAAGTGTAGCAAACTAGAGCCAATCACGATTGTAAACTGAATGTGAAAGTTTTCACTCAATATTGCTACAAGTATTGCGTATGGATCGTTAATGTGTGGAATAACTTGCCTAAAGAAGTCGTATATTTCGCAACAGATTGAAGATTTTTACGCCGTAAATATTAATTAGCATGATTGTAAGCAGTTACGACTATGATATGTAAATAACTTTTTCCAGTTTTCAGATTTACATTTTTTATCTTTTACTTTGGGGAGTCCTCAAGAGTCTCCCCTCTCGAGAAGTTATCTTATCTCTTGAGTAAAGTGTAGTTATTTTTCGTTATTAAAATATGACCAAAAATATAAATTGTTCTCAACAGAGACGGTGAACCTGAACAATTTATGGATGAGAAGTTTTCCATTTTTCAACTTTGCTGGAGACTGTAAAGATACCAACAAAGAGGCATCAGTAAAGGGCAATTTCCTGAATCTCATGAACAATGGCCCTGTACTTCCTCTGTTTTGTAAAACCAATCCTCTTGAGTGCAACACAAATACAGTACAAGCCTATTTTGGCGATGTAACTGCTGAAAAAAAAAAGACGCAAACGTATTGTTGGAAAACTGGTATGAATAACTTTCCCATGTTAGGCCTATCTTAAAGTTATCAGGCAAGGTTTGCTTGTCAAAAAAGGCCCGTAACAAGTCTTTTTTGTGCTCAAATGCATAAATACAAAAAAAAATTCTGCCACTACAGGAGAATACATATAGTCACAAATGATTAATGCTAGCCCCTGCGCATGTCTACCTCAAGCGTTTCTTTTTTGTCTAGAAAACTTTAATTGAAAACTTAAATTGCAATTACCATTGCGACGATCATATCTTCATTTAAAACTTTGACCATTTAATAGCCGGGACTTACGAACTACATTAAAGGAGATAAGTGGAACCAACTAAGAAAAGAACAATTGCTGCCGTCACGCGCCGTCTAGACTTAGTCAAATGCATTACTAAAATTAGTAGAGACGTTTAGGTTCTAGGAAGCCGACCATTTGACTTTTAGGGGTGTACGGGTGATTTTGTTTGTGTAAGAATTTTTTTCCCAAAGAAGTATGGTGAAAGAATATTTTTTCCTGACATGCAACGGCGAGAGAATTTTTTTCCGCCATTATACGCCAGTTTTTTCAGTGTAGGAATTTTTTTCGCCAGGTATTTCCTTGCAAGAATTTTTTCCCTCGAAATCAGTCTTCAGGAAATTTTTTTCTGAAATCACCATATCCCCACCACCCCCAAGTCAAATGGTCGGCTCAAGAATGATTACGAGGACCAGATTTTCTCAAAAGCAAGTAGTGCGCGCGCGTGAACCAGCGTCATCTTTCTCTCATCTTGGTACGAGTTATTGTTGAGAGATTATCGTAGTGGCAGAAACAAGTTATCATTTTGTCATTGGAAGAAGGCTTAAACTGCTTCAGAAAAAAATGACCGTGCTAACTTTTCTGGTAAAAAATGGATTATGAAGCTTTCGGGGTGTATTTTGAGAATACGCGAAAACATTAAGTTTAATCTCTTCTCGTAGTCGTGCTACAGTGCAGGTCTCGAATATAAACTCGATCTCTAGTACAGAAAAAATCAATAACAACAACAACAAAGAAGAGATAAGTAAAGTTAACCAAAAACAAATCATAATTTCGGGCTAGAGCAAGTCAACAATATTTAACTTAAAATAATATAGAACAATTTTTTTTTTGACGCATTGTTTAAAATTAAGAAGAGAGTGAATTTCTTTTTCGATAATTTTAAAGCACGATTTAATATACACGTGGTATAAACCTTCTTCTAACGGAATATCTTTTACTATTTTAGCTATTTCCACAGGAGTCTCAACAAGGAAAGAAAGTAAACAAAGTGACCAACGTTTAGAGAATTTATCTTCGGAACAAAAGCAAGTTGATTGTAATGGCTATGAGTCGCTGATAACAATTAGTGGGGGAAAAAAGGCTAAACCAAGATATAATAAAACTTATAAATATACCCATCATGGTGAAGTGTCATTTTTTTTTTTGGCGATGCTCAATCATACACCATGTACCAAACTCTACAGCTTAGGAATTGCCGGGTCTCTGTACGGCATTTTCCTTGGACACTGAAATTTCGGTGATGCATTCGAGTCGGATCATATCTGCCGCGAGCATGAGGCCTAGAGCCAGGCAGCCTTTGGAACAAGTACTACTGGCTCGTAGCTGATAAACAAGAACTCTTCTGGGGATTGAAATCCTTTTTTTCTTCTCTATGCAAATTATGCTTAAAAAAAAGTGTACTGTTTTGTTAACCAACATGGCTTCCTTCTTACGTGGTTGCAAACTAAGAATAGGGCGTGGTTGATTCAACAAGTCTTTCGTAACTAGTTTATTTTACAAGATTTACTTTTGTTTTAGAGTCTAAAAAACTATACGCACTGGTAAAAGTTGGCGGAATTTCTGTTGCTAGGTGTCCTTACTCTTAAGAGACGACTTGCCCCGATTTTGAAAATCTGGGCAAACCACTACCCAAGAATAAAAAAGGACCACCTCTGATTGACGTGCATAGCTCACAATCGTCTTTCCTTAAGCTCCCTTTGTGTCATATAACTTGACCAGGTCTGGTCAAGCAGGAGAACTTGACTGCATGTGTCTTCCACTTTCACATAAAGCACTGGCTTGCTATACCGATTTCGGTTATTGGAGCAAAACACAGAGAGAAACTAGCGAATCCTAACTATTGCTACCGAAATTTCATCGGCGTTTTCTCGCTGAAAGTCAGATGCATCAGGATGTATTAAAAGCACTTTTCTTGCAAGCAGAACTCATTTAGATCCAAACCTGTCTACTCAGGTAAATTAAGGTATGGGTCCCCGATTATTCAGTCAAAAGGTAATCGGGGTGGTCTATCTCTGAGCACTTTAGCATTAGAAAGATGAGACTTTGTTAGATACATACATGTGTGGTTTCTGTCAATTTGGTGGTTTTCAATTATGAAAATGTTGTCACCTGACTCCACACAGCCAGAAAACAATATAACGTCTTTAAACAAAAATGGAAACACTTTTTGTAGTGAGTCATTAAACCGAACTGATTGATAATGTGTAATGCAAGCATCTACAAAACTGGGCTTGGCATTTTTTTGAATTTTTCCACTGTTTTAGAAAATAAACGATTTTTCAACTAGACCCAGTCCCCCCAAGGCAATTTTATCCCATCTTCACGCCTTAGCTTTTAAATATCTCAAAAAAAGGCAAGCACAGACGTGATATATTAAACGGCCTTAACATTACGAATCCAGCAAAATAATTGAGGACACACGAAACAGTGTTGCCGTTTCAAGAACAAGCTTTTTCAGCCGATGCAGGTCAGTTGACCTAATTTGCATAATTTTAAAGCAAGAAATTGGCACAAACTGAAAATGTGCATAGCTGGCAAAGTTTTATGTGTCTACATCTAAAGCTCTAAGATATAGACCACCTCCTCACTTTAAAGTGGGCAAATTGACGCAATTGGGGCCCAGGCCTTAATTTACCCGAGTAGATAGATCTAGAAAGAAAAAAAGAAAAAACTGATAATCGCCGTAGTGGTGAATCTGTTAACTGCAGCTTTGTCCGCTGCTACTGAAAAACAATTACTGATTATAATGATTAATATTCAAACTTGCGCTCAGTGCAAACTTATGGATCTCAATGGCTAACTAGAGTGAGGTTTCATCCATTGGAAGGCGTGCTTACCTCTAACCTTGCATGAACTTTAACACAAAAGTTTCACCATAGGCTTTAAATTTACTTATTATCTCGACCTGATTGTAATTAATCGGCTTTTGTTGTAATAAATTTCCATTGATTTCTCCCTTTTCTTTTTAATTTAGCACTAAGTACAAATAGGTTGTTTCTATTCCGTTGTTCAAAGGAAACGTTGTTTTGTCATTATGGTAAGAGCACTTATTCTTTCTTCAGGTTTTTTACTTTGGGTGGCGTGTGGTTAGCATTCGGTAACATCGGCTGACGCCAGATTGTTTCTTTCACTAAAATTACAAAACAGATATTACCTGATAATAAGCGAAAAGCAAAGAGAAAAGAAAAGAAAGAATATGTATAATAAAGTCAAAAGCAAGAAAGAATAATCTGTTTAACGCAAGTTGTGAAAGACTGAAGCTAAGGCTAATGCTTCATAACCTATACATCCACATCCACTACACCATCGAGGACTAGCTGCCAAATACCGAAATTTTTAAAATATACATGTACGTATGTACTGTCGCACTTTGTAATAATCGTCGCACTTTGTAATACCTGTCGCACTTTGTAATAAAATTGTCACACTTTGTAATAACAAAGCTGTCGCACTTTGTAATAACAGATCATCGCACTTTGTAATAAAAAAAGCTGTCGCACTTTGTAATAACAACTGTCGCACTTTGTAATAAACTTGAAATAGATGGTCGGAGGACAAGTAAACCCAGTAATAAGTGTCATCATCGACAACAACAACAACGACAATAATAATAATAAGTGTTCACATCAACTACTGGCTTCAAGATCTTTCTAGGGGAGTTTGTATTGGAATTTCATTTAATTGATTGCTAGTAAAAGCAATTAAAGTTGTCCTTCAGGCGATCGTATAAGCAAAATATTTTTAAAGTGTTACTACTAGCACAGGTAACTAGAAAACCTATGATTTCGTTACCTGCGAGGTATTACTTGAGACATATACAGAGATATTACTTGATTTGTATTTATTACCATGAATAAGCTATACTGTATTTCATAAAACCTTATGAAAATCACAAACTCAGAGCACAACCCGGTGCCACAATCATTGCCATCATCATCATTATTGTCACTATTATTTTCGCACTAAAATGTTCTTTAAAACATTGTATATCACGTCATTGGGCCACGATGACCACTACTAATAAATGTTGTGGAAATTTCGAATACGCTGGAACCTACATGAAACGGCATCATTGTGATAAATACACAAAACCAGTGTAAGATCTGGATATGGTTAAAGGTTACGTGCTGTGTACAGCTGAACATTGTTCTCTGAGATCGCGTAAACCTAAACTTTACGGAGATATTAAAAGCAGATACCCTAAGATTACAGCAGCTATGGAAAAATTATTATATTTTTGAGTAGACAAATCTCATAAACGGGCCACAAATTCAACAGAAATACGCACGAACTGAACAAATTGTCTGTTGTACATTTTAAAGGTTCTGCTCAACTTACACAATTTTCCCTTGCTGAACATAAACTGTACCGAGCCGTATCTTGGTCCGCTATATATAAGCTATATCATGGTTCAAATATTAAACTGTAAGATCCCTGAAAGAGTTCTCCTCAATGGAGCAATATGTAAAAGGTTTTCAAAGGTTTCACGCCGGTGAAGATGTGCGGCCTGTCACCTCTTGCAAGTTTTTACTTTATTATTATTATTATTATTATTATTATTATTATTATTATTATTATTATTATTATTATTATTATTATTGTCGTTGTTGTTGTTGTCGATGATGACACTGATTACTGGGTTTACTTGTCCTCCGACCATCTATTTCAAGTTTATTACAAAGTGCGATAAGTGTTATTACAAAGTGCGACAGCTTTTTTTATTACAAAGTGCGATGATCTGTTATTACAAAGTGCGACAGCTTTTTTATTACAAAGAGCGACAAGTGTTATTACAAAGTGCGACAGGTATTACAAAGTGTGACAATTTTATTGCAAAGTGCGACAGGTATTACAAAGTGTGAGCCATATATCTCATTACAATACTTGAAAGCTAACCGTCGCGGTTCGCTGCTTAACACTGATCACTGCAGATCAGTGCTTAACTCTCTAGTATGTTCTCTCAATAACTGTCACTGTGCAGTTTTGTTTACTTGTTTGTTTGTTTGTTTGTTTGTTTGTTTTTTCAGCAATTCTACAAGGTTCGAGTCTCGTTACGTTAAGAAAATAATGCGTTGTGTAAACTTCATAAGGTGTCCAAACTGGCTTCACCCGATGTTGTATAATGCTAACCGTCTCAGTTGCATAAGGCTGGGTCTCAGCTGTGTCAAATTGTCCAATGAGACTGTTTCGGGAAAGAAATGTAGACCCATTTCCCCCGCAGCGTTCCCTCGCAACAATTTGTACAATAAAGTCAACCCGTAGTGAGTCTTTATCTCTAGTAATATGCCTTAACGCAACTAAATGTATTGCTAAAATGTATTGCTAAATGCTTCACGAGACAATTTGCCCAAGAATTTTCTTTCAAAATCACGACCGAAGAGTACAAAAAGTCCACGTCCGACTGACGTGCGTCGCTCAAAAACATCGTTGCTTAAACTCCCCATTGACGTTTCAGTGACTGACGTATAATCAAAGCACCTCCCAAATTTGATCAGCACCAGCTGGTTATGAACACTTGGCTGGGTAATAAAGCCAGTCAGAAACGGATAAATTATTTGAATGAATGAAATAAAAACTAATATCTCAACTTTTCTGTAAAGTGAATCGAATTATATTGAATTCAGGACTTGACTTGACTTGGCCTGTACTATCTTAAAACTATAAATAGTCGCTCCCAAAAATATTTTCCGTGGGATTTAATAAGGTCATTTATATGATAGAACGCCTTTGAAACCAGCTGAGTAATCAGAATATTAACTAGTTGGAACAATGTGTAATCTTCTCATTTACAATCTTTGCTTTCAAAAATTTAACTGCACCGTGGCAAAGTCTTTTTGGTCCTTTGGTTCGACGAATTTCCTCGCCAAGAAACAGTTGTTCTCTTTAGTGTCGTCCGAGACGATGACATTTTTCCAGGTTGTTTGCCTCTGTGCTCTTTTTTTGGTGGCTGTTATCGCAGAATCCACAGATCCCGAAAAGGAGCTCTTTGAGCTCGCGGATTTGGACTTCGATAACATGGGACCGGACATGAGCAAACCCATAAATATAGAGGTAGGTGCTTAGTCAGTCTTATTCGTAGAGAGTTTAAATTTAAGCCTGGCTTTCATTTAGACGTGTTGAAATAACAGTCCAGAAAAAAAGGTATAATTCTTATCAGAATTATACTAACTCCCCAGCACTCATTAAAACAGGTACACCCAACGTCAGTTTTTGGAAAATGTCTGAAGACGATCGGAGATCTGGAAGTTTTGGAGCACTTGTTGTAAAATTTCTTGCTTGCCTGCCTCTCCTAGGATTTTCGAACATCTAAAAAATGGTATAATTGCCCATTTTTAACGGATTTTTACCGTAAAAAGGTCACCTAGAATTTTCGGGAGCCTTTTATCTGGCTGAAATTTTCGAAAAGGTAAGTTTTGATCCCTATAATTTTCGTATCACTAGACTTTCGGCTAGGAAATCCGAACAGATGAAAAATTTTTAGGGAGTAAAAAATGCCTATATCTGCTGTTTAAAGACTAAAATACGTTCGACAATGCAATGTTTAAGTGGTTTTGAACAATATTCTCGTTGGGTGCCCCTGTTAAAATAGTAAATTAAACACCAAGCAGCAAGCTACTGTCGACAAAAGTTTTAAAAAGGAAAGGCCTGAATAAGTCATAATAAACTAGACTTGAAAACAGGTGTGCTTTGCTTAGAAAACACACCAAAAATTAAGTATTCATGCGATTTCACAGAAAATTAAGCACTCGGACTTTGCGTAATATTGATGATAAGGAACAGCAACATGAATGATCATTGTTTAAAATATATAATGATCGAACACGCGCCGCAAAAAATTAAGAGCACCAGCTCTTAATTAATATTCCTAGTTTTCATGACTTGTATGGTCGGACATGTTAGTCATGGATATATTCACAGATTAAAACCATAGATACATATTTGTAAATTTAGCATCTTTCATTCTTTCAGCATATCAAAAATACTCGAAACAACTGCTAACAGAATTTCTTTTTTTAAGAATTTGACTACCGTTTAGAAAAAGATCAGACGGAATTACAAAATGGATAGTAATGGATTCAGGGTATCTTTTTAATACTTCTGTAATCAACACCCTACCTACTTGTATTTCAAAGGCAATCTCAACAATCCTTTTGTCACACTTTCAGAAAACTCTGTGCTACATGTCAATTATTTTCTAATCGAATATGTATCCAAAAAAATCGATAAATTTTTTCAAGCAGACGTTTTCAGAGAAAGGTGCAACTTCACGCTGCCGCTTTTGGGCGTCGATATTGACACGTTTGGTAAGGCGAGAACTGAACGCGCGCCGCAGGGCAAGGATCTTCGCTCGCGCGTAATGATGAGCACGCGCGACTTAGCTTATGTAGACTTGCTACAAGTCGACCTATCATAAGTTCTTAAAAGTGAGCGAAGCGAGCATCAATGCATGAGGTCGCGCAGCGAGCCATTCAACCTATCCTTACACGTACGTTTTGAAATTGATTGATTTGAAATCTGCGTACCATTATTTGACTACTATACTTGCGGCAAATAAAGTATTTATGTAAAGACGACTATAATAAAAAAGTTAAAGCCTTGATCCCTTGAATTTTGAAGTCCTCTTTCAGAGAAGGCGTTATTTTAAATAGATTTTGGAAAGTAGGAATCGTTTTCCAATTTAAGGCTAAACGAGTTGTTGTAAATGGAAGGTCTAATAGCAAAATTTTATTTTAACAGGATCTTAAAAGCTAAGTTTTTACTAGCGGGTAGCTGGTTCTGTAGCCACTGGTAAAGTAAGGGGACTATTAAATAACAATACAGTTTATGGACTTACATTTCAATTACCATACTTTCAATTACTCTTTTTCATCCGCTGATGCACTGATGATTACTTATCATCTTATTCTAGTTCTTTTAACAACTAAAAGACCTCATTTTCCGGGAATGGTACGGTGTATCAATATTCTTGTCAATTTTGTTACCTTTTTTCTTGTAGGTTGTTATTAAGGAATTTACTTCTTGCGTTTCTAAACACCACGGCAGAGCCAAGCCACGTTGTATAAAGGAATTGGGAATGATGCTCCAACACCTTCCCGCAATGAAAAGGAAGCAAATTGTAAGTTCCGGCTATAAGCATGCATGCACTGCAGTTTCTAATTGATTTATCAATGGCGTGACTTCTGGCGGGTTAACCCAAAGCATGTATCGTGTCTATTTCAGGAGCACCCAGTGAGTGTTTTCTTTGAATTAACATGGTTCGGAGAATCAAACTTGCCCATAATTTTCCTTTGCTTGAGGGAGGCTGGAAATTTCTAGATTACCGTTCTATTCCGGTACAATTTTCGAAGCTTATCTAATAAATTCCTTACGATTTTCTGAAGTTTAATTTTTTCACATTTTACTCTCCATCTTAGGCTTACTTTCGTACAAAAAAGAAATCTAAACTTTTCGGATTCAAAAATAAGATGGATAAATGAATACTAAAGAGCAATTCTCACTTTCGTAACACGTTGAATTGCATCTAAAACTCTCGGGAAAATAATACTGAATACAAATTTTATAGCGCCGCTTAGAATGCATTTCTAGAGATCTAAAAGTACTCTGGATAGCCTAAAAAGAGTTTTCAGTGTCTTTAGGAGGAAACCATCTTTAGTTGCCCCTGCTACTTTAAGCCCTAAGAGTTATCAGCATCAAATTTCTCCTTACAATATCAATATTTGTAAAACAGAGTTGTCATGAGAATTACGGACATGATCACACAAGATGAATTTGCTTGATATTTTATCAACCTCTCCCCACTACTTCTGTAGGAGATGAATGTGGTCAACAAATGAGAATTCAAATTTTGACCCTGGGATGAATTAGGAAATCATTTTGATTTATCACAGATCAGAGGATTGCATAGTAGGGGCGGATGTGCAAGAATCAGTTCTAAACTGCGGGGGACAAAACGTTTTCTCGGTTATAACTCAGTTACAGCATACCTTTTCCACCCTTCTTGGCCGTAACAGGTCATTTTCTCGTAAACTTAATAATCTTAACTTAGATCCTTCTATGCGATCCTGCGATGGACTAAAAAAACAAATTTTCTCAGCTCTTGGTCGTCCGATTACCACTCATGTTTCTTAATAGTGAAATGGCCTCTGAAAAAAAGAAAACAGATAGCAGGATATGGCGGCTTTCAGTAATAGTGAAGGATATCCCCGAGGGGGGTGGGGGGACTCAACGAAGTTTTATACGGGGAGGCTCTGCCTGGAGGTCCAACCCCTTAGCCTCCTTAATGTGCCCTCTTATGATAAATGGTACCCCTTTAACATTCCTAGTTTAGAACGTTCCATCCATTTTTACAGCTGTAAATGCAGTCTCTTAAATATGAATAAACCACGAAGTTATCTTGACTTCTACACAGCCATAAAATGCCTTTATTAGCCTTTAACTCCTTTTACACCAATACTGAGTAAATAACAGATTTCTTTACCCTACCGTATCTTTCAACTAGTGAAACCCCTGCCCCTTTGTTAGCCCTTCTGACTCACTTGACACCAATACTGAATAAATAACAGATTTCTTTACCCTATCATATATTTCAACTAGTGAAACCCTTACCCATTCATATACCTTGAGCGTGAAAAAGGAACCCCCTTCTAGCCGAGCCACCCCGATTATTATAGGGAGTGCCCCTGGGTTTGATACATATGTATTTTTATTAAAAACCGAATCATTAGATAATGCAATTCTAGAGCTCTGATTGGCCTAGCTATCATGGTATATGAGCCATTATATCACGCTCTCCAAATATGGTAACTGTACGCGTCTGCTCACAATTGAAAACAAGATGAGAATCGGTTGGTTTTTTGGGCGTTTTTAATAAAACAATTATTCCACTCGTACTTGCTAGATATGAAATAATTATAGCCAACTCATATCCAACGCGCACTCGTGGAATAATTGTTGAATACACCTCAAAGCATTATAAGGACCACTTTCGAGAAAGAGATAGGGATCTGACCATTTGCTTGGCCTTAGTCATTTAGTTTCAAAGTAGTCCCTTGAATACCCCGCGAGCAGAGTGTCCTTCTGTCTTCTTTGAAGAGGGGAAGAAAAGCGAAAAGGGGCCTTTGCCTAAATCGCGTCAAGCCTTTTGAGGTCGCCGCAGCCCAAACGTCTTGACTAATCAATCTTGTTCTTTCAAACGGTTCTTTCAGACTGGTTTTACGAGTGCAAGCATTCGTTTATTGATAAACCGATGGTCATAACTGAGCCCGTTGAACCAAGCGCGCGGCTATTAGGCCTGGGCTCGGAAATGTATCCTAGCAACATGCAGGGCATGCTCAGCAAAGATCAAATTCGATTTAGGCAGAGTCTTTCTCGAGGACACCAATCAAGCAAGCCCGGCAAAGAAAGACTGTGCAGGCAGGGTGCCCCTTGAGTTAAGCATAACAAAGATCAAATACAGACAGCATCATACCTTTTGTTGATTTGGAATTCTGTGATGAGTATGTGGTAAAAAGATTTTTTTTTCCGTTTCTTTTAGATTAAATGCATCAAAGACGCATTTCGCCCATGCCGCAAACAACCGAAGGGTAGCGAATTCGGGGAGTGTATGAAAGCCATTAAAAAATGCTTGCCTTACGAAGAAGGAGAAATGGCTGGATCAGGATGGTTCCGCTGAAATCATTAAATACCCTTTTGAATGGCACCACTAACCACGCTAATCTTGAACAAATAAAATTCTTTGTGGAAGAGCAAACCTTTGAATTGTTTCAATTTAGCTTTACTGGAAATATATCGATTACGTTGTCATCACCCAAGCATACTAAGGCCTTGTCCATAATAATGGTGTTCGTTATTATCGAAAACGCATCGATCGATCGATTCGCGTCCACACTACCGTTTTGATGCACTTTGGACTTTCTAAAACTAGAACGTTCGAAAGCGATAGAATTGCACGTTGTGACGTAAGTTGGTCTCTAGGCGCATGCTACAGGCACGCGCGCCTGTGATATATTCGATCATTGTCTTCACTTTGATGCGTTTTCGACCGTTTTTGACCGTCCACACTAATACGATATGTATGTGTTTCGTTTTGATTCACTTTCAAGAGGGTTTTTAAATGGTTACATTTTCCATGAAAACGCTCAGCTTATTAGTGTGGAAGGAAGGCCTGAACGCATCCAAATGTATGCCTTTTCAAACAATAACGCATTAATGTGGACGGGGCCTAACTGAGTTGAAACTGAGAGGATACCGGGATCAGGGATTAGGGTTGCTAATAGGTTTACCCGCCTTACAGCCTTATATGCGCTTATAGGTACCTCAAGATCCAACGACGGCGACGGCAACGTGAACGCCACAAAAGCAATAATTAGGCTTAATTAGCAAAACAACAATTTTGCACGAGCTCAAGCTTTTTTTGTACATTTCTTAGCCGTCACTGCACGACTACGACGTGAAAATGCCTAATTTCAGGATGTGCAGAGGAAGTACACAAGCGACGACGAAATTTCCTCCCCGTTCTGAAGTTGTATATGGTTCTTAGGAATTCAATTTTAGGAGGGTTCACCTACATTTGACAAAGTTAGTGACTTGGAGTAATCGCGATGAAGATTGAAAGAACGCGAATTCACTTTTTCAGCGACGTTTTCTCTGCGTCCCAGTCCTCGGATCTTAAGGTCCTTTATATCAGGAAGGAGGGGGCGTCTCCAAGCAATTTGGTGGTTCAGTTCTCGTGCCAATATGACGTCACGTCTCACTTAGGTGACTTTTCAAAATGGTGGGCATAGTCATCGTTGACGAGGACGATAAAACAGTAGAATTCCTCATGGATACGATAACTTGTTTAGAGAAACCCAGTGTATTGTACTTATTTTGGATGAAACCTTCGGGATGTAATGATTTCTAAAGATCCCTTTCGATCGTCAAGCTTGACTTCGATTGACTGTCGAGCAGTCATATCTACCGGTCACACTTTCGAGGGCCAGTTCACAGCGATTCTGTGCTCTTAGTGTGCACCTTGCGCTTTCATTAGCTACTTCAAATTTCAAGTGACATCTAAAAGACCAGGAGGGGAGGGGTCAGGCTCTAAAATGAGTAAAATAAGGGTAAAAGTTAACTCGACCCTTGCCCCGTTATAACGGCTGAAAGATAACTTCCTACCCTCCCTGTTGAAAAACGATATTTAAGGTACAACTCCTTCCACCTTGACACCAATATGCCCAATGTCCAGGAACACTGGGTCGTAAAACCCTACCAGAAACAACACACTGTATTTCACCTTTCGACATTCACCTGCCTGAAATATTTGTCTTAAAATGGGAAATGACTACCGAGGATACGCAAGGAATCGATGTTTAGTCAAAGTTTGTGAGGAACATGATAATCTAAACAATATGGCTGCAAGCAATTATAACTGACTGTGCAGTGTGGCTGCCAGCGCCTGTACATAATAAAACTGACACAGACGGTGGTGGAACATCCCTACTTCCAGCAAGTGTGACTGAAGACTGAAGAAGAAGGGAACTGGGCGTGCACAAATCCCTATTTTCCCAGCTCTCTCTTTTTTTTTCAGATCTAGATGAAAGGATTTCCATTATAAACTCGGGCCAAGCTCTTTAAACGTACACGTGACATAGCCAGACGCGCGCGGACAAAGGAAAATGGTCGCGGGTTGAATTTGCTCGTGAACAGCTGAAGGATCTAACAAAACCCTAATTACTAGCCACAGCTGCAGAGTTCTCATTAGTGGAAAAAGCAAAACTACGCCCCACAATCAACAAACTGTTCCCAGTTATATTTTACAAAAATTTTGAAGTAGTGTCGGCGAAGGGGTGTCGTTAAATGACTAAATCCAAGCTTTAAGGAACAAATTACAGTTTGACATGCTTTGAATCGTTAATGTAAAAAAGATCAATAGCTATTCAATATTAACTACAATTTGCTAAAGCAAACTTTACGCGTTACACTCCACCTTAATTATGACTAGAACTTAACCAATGGAAATTTGTTTTATACTGTTCCATTTTTTAAAAAACGTAGACAGATTCAAGCTTAAAATCTTCCAGCACTTTTACCTCACAAAGTTTTAAAAGTACCCGGCCAAAACAAAGTATTTCAATCTTAGAATTCATTACGCATTACTGAGTACTTTCAGAAGCTTTTATTCAAAAAATATATATATATTACAACTACGTTCATTAAAGTAACGCAGGTGAACAAACAAAAACGCTAAGGATTCCGTAGTTAATAAATATCACGTTTTCGCTGTGCTGAGATTTCTTGATAATACAGTTAGAAATTAAAACGTTCGTAACACGCACGGTTATCATTCGACAAAGAAGAAAGGTCATGAAGGCTATTTTAGCGCTTTTGTTCTGTTTCTCTCTTACTGCTGCCAAATACCTGGTTAAAACGAAACTGGAAGACCCACCAAATCCACCAAATCCAGCTAAAATTATGTTCGACGTCGAGGTAAGTAACTTGTTATAACTTTGGTTTTCTTTTTTCAATTTCTTGTGATCGTGTTTAGCCTCTCCGCAGACGCTTTTTGGTTTTCGGTTTTTTTGTTTTTTATTTTCATACACGCGTTCGACTTTCCCTAAAGAGAAAATTGAGGCTCTGAGAACAGTGTACATCGTTTTGTTAACTTTAGAAAAAGTCGCCGCAGCGGTAGTTTTAGTAGGTGGCAAATAACAAAATGAATATTTATCACATAAATAAATGGTTATACCAGGCTTAAAATGCTTACTTAGCTTTTATCCAGATTCCAATTGGAAATATTAAGATTTATGACATAAACAGTACAAATTATTAGAAGAAAAACTCTGTATGAGGTCTTGACTGAGAAGGGCCCACCGATTAAGACAAAAAGCCGTGGGTTGCACTCAAGGTGTATACCATATGAAACGATTACAAATCTTCTAAAATATAATGTTTACTAAGTTTTCAATAAAATGTGGTCAAGCTTTTACAGACGGAAAAATACCCTTAACAAGAGGACCGCAGGTCGCAAACGGACAAAAAATCTTGCTAAGGTGGTAATAAGGAAATGGTTTGCAAAAACTGTACGTTTGGTCACCAATGTAGTCGAAAAAATTCAGTAACGCTACGTATTTTCAAGTTGTATAATTTATTCCCTCTCCTCCTTTTTCTCTCTCTAGAAAAAAGTCAAAACTCTCGTTGAATGCCTAAATAAAAACGCTAATAAAGGGAAAGAAGAACATATGAAGTGTTTCAAAGACGTGAATCCTCCTCCAAAATTCGTAAGTATTACTTGCTTTCGTGCTTTCTAATTAATGAGCAAAAAAGCTTATGATTTTGTGGATTTGATACACTGTAAATTATCAATAAAATGATCTGTCTTAGCCTAAAGTGCCAATGCAGCCTCTGCTTGAGCAATTAAGCACAATTTAAGGCAAAACAAACTCGTCGAGTGTCCGTCCAGCCCACACTGGGACTCACTAAACGGACCCAAAAGGGCCAAAACAGATCGGTTTTATGTATAGTGTAACCCAGCCTAAGTACCCAATGGGTTAGTATATATCAAAGTGAAATAAAAGAAGCAAGGCTGATTTTACAGTCGGGGATATGTATTTCTTTTACCGATATTTCCAAAGGCACGGCCTTCCATCTTCAGGGTCTTAAATACAATGAAAGGGTTAGAGCTAAGACGACAATATGAAATAAAGAATAGCGTGAAATATGATACTATAATAACGTACACGTGAAAAGTTTAAATAAGAAAAAGTGAACGTTAAAAGTAGATGAAACAAACCGTTGAAGTAGTGACAGAGCCGAAGTATGCGTGAAAGGAAATTTCAGGAAATTTATAAAATGGCTTGGTTTTCCTTTTCTTGAGGAATTTTTAAATAAATGTATTGGTGGCAATCTGGCTCGCACGAACAACGAAGGAAAGTCATGCAGCACAACAAACCCTTAGGGTTCGGAATGTACTTTTGTTCGGCTAACTCAATGTACCGAATTGGGAAAAAAAACGTTTTGTTTCAGGAATTTCCATATCATTTAAATGTGAATGCCACATTATAATGCAAATGCAAAACAAAGAATCTTATCCCCAATTTGGACCAAACACGGACGAATAGGGCCAAAAATGTCGGTTAGATCTTTTTGGGGGTCTAAAATTGCAGGCTTGTACAAAGTTGTATACAAGGAAAATTCCGTATTCGGAGATTTTTATTTTAGCCCTAAACAGTTAGTTTATTTAATGGAATGACAGTATTGTAAACTTTCCATGTCCGGTTGATAAAATGGTGAACACAGTCAACCAAGCTTTCTTTTGTTGCTCAGTATCGGATTCAGGAAAGCGCTCATTAAGTACCGAGGTCAAAATTTCTTGAATATTTTTCAGGAACAACATCCATGGCGTGCCTCTTTGCCTTGGAGGAATTACGAGTGCAGCATACAAACAATTTTCTTCCCTAGTAGAGAGAGGCAAAATGAAAATCCTCAGCGTCCACTCGGTAGTTACAATTAAACGAGCCAATCAAATTGGTTTGCGCGTTTGAAAACTATCAACCAATCAACGCCCGAGGGTCAGATCCTGACCCTGTCGTCAGCATGGAAGTGAGATTATCGGTATTTCTCTCTCTCCTCGTCGCTTTCGCGACTCGTTGTCGCCGCTTCGCGGTTTGCTCTTGATCTCTTTCGCGAAGAAAAATCAAGAAAAACCTCTGGGACCAGGGTAGTATCTTTACAGCCTTCAGAGAAGTTTAAATTGGGGTCTTTGAAAACCTAGATTCAGAACGGTAGAAGCTTGTATAAGTACCTGGATTCCTTGTAGCTTTAACTTTCACTCTTAAAAACTTTGACGTGTATATCTAAACTTATTTGCAGTTGATGGTGGGCGTAGCACTGGTTTTTCATGTTACCTATTACATTGATTTTAAAGCTCTAAATATTAATCATCTGAAAAAACTGTCTTAACATCTTTTTTTTTCTCAATTCTATTTTTTAGAAACACTGTTTTGACAAAATGAAACAGTGCGACGTTGCTCACAAGCCTGGACCTTCAATGTTGTCCTGTTTAGACAAACTGAAAGGATGTTTGGAACGTGTCCATTAGATTCAAAAACTAAACGTTGAAAAGCGTTGTCGTAATTTAAAGAATGGTGCAAGCATAACACCGCGTCTCATTTACAATGTAACCCAGTGATAAGCTATAAAATAACAAGAAATAAAGCTCTGAATATTGGAAGCTGACACTACTAATCAACCCAGTGAATGAGGTCTCACCCCTAAGAGGTATTCCCCTGGATTCCGAAATCCTGGAAAATTTTGTTTGTGGAATCCCGAATCCTGGGATTTGGAACCCGCATTCCAGATCAATCATCCGCTTACTACTGGAATACTGAATCCAAGTCCACTTAGAAGGAATCCAGAATCCAATACTTGGAATCCGCAATCCACAACGTAGAATCCAAGATTTAAGACTGTCTTGAAACCTTACATAGGGCGAGAACGCTAAAATAAAAACCCTGTTAAGTAATCGCCTGACAAAGTTTCGGAAATGGTTCCCCTTAATAGTTATTGAGAAAAAGTTCATCAAGTTGTCACCTCTACCAAGCGCTTGTGATTATCTTTTGCTATAAAGGTCCCAGAAAGAGTTATTTATGAACCTCATTCTAAGGGCTCCATACTGCAGGTACATGCAGTTGATACAGTTGGAAATCTAATTGAATATTTGAGTGAGTAGATTGATGTTGAGTCTTTTTGGTAAGAATTTTGACCCACTATCCTGCTGGCTTTTAATAATCAACACACCACTTCCGCGTTGCTTATAATTTACTTTACTTGCTAACAACCCCAATCCCTCCAATCTCCACCCCCCCAAAAAATCTGTATTGTCCTGTAAAGTGGAGTTCATTGAATTTCGAGAAACAGTTGTGTTGGGAAGAGAGCTGTGGCGGCTGAGATTTCATCGCTTGAGACCCTCCCCTGATTTAATTGCACGGAAGAAGAATTTGACAATATCTTACGAAACTTCGTGTGAACATTAGCGACAACAAAACTAACTGCAGAGTAAGTTTTATTGACGTTTATTTAGTATTTCCTACAAAATTTACGGTCGTAACTTTACCCCGATCCAAACGCTTTTATTTTACAGGATTTATACAGTGGTACTATCGTCGAGTCTAGGTAACCTGTGGCCAAACCAAACTAAAACGGTTAACCTACTCCTGCTTTTTTCAAAATTCAGAGCTGGACGGCCGGAGAATAACATTGATAACGACATTTTAATCTTTTTGAAGTATTCGCTAAAACCCATTATCTCAATACATACTATTTAGGGAATAGACTGATCTGGCTGTGAAAACCTGACTATTTGTAGAGTTTTCTTTAAGTTTGAGGCAGTTGGGCAGGCCAATTCCGACAAAATGGTAAGCGCCCTGTGTTCGGCGTTCACTTGACAGTTACGAAGCTTAGGCGGGTATCAAAGACGACGACTGCGACGTAAATTTCATTTGTCGTTGAATTTTCAGCTTTCGTTGAAACTCTTGATCTTGTTAATTTGGCCTCGGTCAATTTGCAAAATGCAGGCAAATTTTGCTTGAATTTCAAACTAAGACTTACGACGCTGAAAGCTATACCGGTTAAAGCCAAACAAGGAGCATCCCTCGGCCGGGAACATCTCAAATTCTACAACTAGTTATCTTAAACTGTGCGACTAGGCCAATTTTAAAAAGTAGATTCGTTAAGCGTGAATCATTTGTTTATCTAGTCTCTGTGAAGGAAATCCTCGCGAGTATTTTTCACAACCCTGCAATTTTAAGCATCACAGACTAGACCGGCGTCTGTTTCCAATGCATTGACATGTCCGGCGATCATGGTGCATTCCGCTCGGACACACTAGCTTTCGGCACTTGCAGCGGCAATCTTTAGGATCGCGTACTTTGTTGGGCATCTTGCATTTTTTACCACTGCAAACGCATCTACACAATTTCTCGTCAAACTGGTATCGTTTGTTGCACCTGTGGCTAGACTGAAGGTTACACTTGCACTGGCACTCTAGGGGGTCCCATTTGAAATTAAACGGACAGAGTTTACTGCGTGATTTGCATTCGCAGCGGCAAGTGTTTTCGTTATAACGCTCGGTCCTGTTGTTGCAGTCTGTTGCCTTTATAGCACACTTACAGCCGCATTTGGTGTGGTTTGTTATGCGTACGGTTGTTATTTCTCTTGATAGCTCGTGCAACTTGTCCGAGGCAGACAACCAGGCAACTCTGTTTACCACAAGATTTAGATCCTCAGATTCTAAAGCGGAAAAAACACAATTAATACAATCCTATAGTAATAACTTCTAAGAAGACCAAACGTATAAAACAGAGATCCTGTGTAACGAAACCCTGAGTAAAACGGATGACATTCGATGCCTCAAATCACCACTTATATACCCCGGGTGCCGGTTTTTTTTTAGTTAATTCCTGATAGTTCGCAGCGGAGGCTGAGAAATGACCTCTAGATCCAGGGTATTACTCAAAATACAATGGACCCTGTAATAAACATTTCCGCTGGAGAATGAGTCGATGTCATGTCGAATTGCGCTATGGGATTGTTCAACCTCGTTCCCAGGGTTCTCTCCTACCCTCCCTTCTCTCGCTCCGTAGGGCGGGCAGGAGAGAACCCTGGGAACGAGGTTGGGGATTGTTTCGAGTACAAATTCTCAGACCCAATTTCGAATGCAACCCATTAACAGCCCCCCAAAAGAAGCGATATCGTTTCCAAAACAGTCGAGGGCAACCTCGAAATGGCCAGTTCCTAGTCTCTTCTCTGTATGGAAGTTTCCACTGTGGATAGTATTTTTTTTTTCGGTTTAATTTAATTTCTAAAACGTGATGTCACGAATTAAATCATATAACGAAAAAACTCGTCCCCAGGCCTTTTTCGGTTGTAAAATGAAGGAATGTTACAGTGATAGAAAAGAATCAGTGGAAACCTTCGATTCACAAATTAAAATCAAGCTTGTAAAGCATAGAAGGGCTTAGGAGGTACGCTACAGTAGTTAAGGCTTTTGCCAAGTATGGTGTGCATATGAAGTCATACTAAGAATGCGGTACAAAATGGCCAACAAGAACAGTTTTCCCCTGTACTCCGACTATTGGTGGTGTTCGTAATAATGTGATAGAAAAACGAATGATCAGACAAGTATCAATATAGTTTGGAAGGCTCAGTAAACAATCTTTACGCTGGTACCCTTAAGAGTTTCTGGCGCGTTGTCCATATGTACAGGGGTGAAGTCCCTCCAAGTGTCCACCATTAATATATACATGTGGATTGGACGCGAAAACCTCGGTGATGGTGAGCCATTGCTGAGAGGGGACTACCTGGACCATGTTTTTATAGGTTTTGTACTTCGTCCATGCAAAAGTGCTTTTGTTTTCTATGAATGAGCAAATGGGATGAGAGAACTACAGTATCATGTGATACGCTGCTGAGGAGGTTTCATTTGAATGTATGGTACTAAAGAGAAACATGTTTACCTTGGACTTCACACTTTGTTTCAAACGGTCTGCCATTGCAGGCTCCCCCACAACGGTGCAAAGTCACAAAAAATGGAAAATATAGCGCATCTTGGCGCACAGGCTGAGGAACCTCAATTGCAACAGGGCGCGCTTTACATTCTGCACTGTCAAGGATAACAAGAGGAAGTCCATCGAAATTGTCAGACAACCTCCCACGCAGGATTCCTTTGGTATCTAGAGTGAAATTAATTTTTATATTGTTAGTTATAGCTGCTGTATGGAAAAGTATAAGTAAACCGTTCCAAGTGAGAGAGAGAACCATTAACAAACACGACCTAAAAATGTGGTGATTTTGCTGTATGACATAGCTTGACACAGAAACCTGATTCACATGCGCAGAAATTATGCGCATGACAAAATACAGCTTACACGAGGGTTAATATGCTCGTCCCCAGAGCTGCGGCACGTGGCCATGACATAAAGCGATGCGACTATGGGAACGAGATCCCGATTCCTATATAATAACTATAGCGATAAGAACGACAGGAAGGTAACGATAGCGATAATGATGATTATGATGATGATGATGATGATGATGATGATGATGATGATGATGATGATGATGATGATTACGGTGGTGGTGGTGGTGGTAACAAAAATAACTAAAACGTCTGGATTTGGAAAGATACACTGCGTATTCCAATACTTCAGAGAAGCATTTTGCACATTTTATAACAAAATAAAAACGTGAAGAACCTACAATGTTTTCCTTGGTTCAAGCTTCTGACATCATTTCTCAGAGAGCTCATGTATCCTTCTTCAAATGACAAGGATTGGAAGAAAGAATCCAGCGACGTCACGTTGATCATCGCCCGACGAAGTTCAAAAGGGATCATATTCTTTCTCGGCTGCAATTCAACAAAATATCTTTTAAGTCGGAGGAAGCAGGGACGGCGGATAGTAGAAGAATTAACAAGGCCAAAAAGAGGCTCTGCGTGATTTCCACTGTCGCCTAATTTATACGAGGGTGGGCACATTGATGAAATAAAGCAGAATAGAGTCAATGTATGGAGTGTTGGGCGCACCTTTAGTACTCGCGACCTTTCATACATTGTCTCTGATTTATTATTTACGCACGTAAATTGTGCACTCGTAAGGGTGAACTTCCACTGTCGCGTAAATTTTACGTGCGTAAATAAGATAGAGGCAATGTATGGAAGGTCGCGTGTAAACGTAAAAGTTGAACCTTGCTCAATTTTTACCTTTACACGCACCCTCCCATAGACTGCTTCTATTTTATTTACACGCGTTAAATTTACGTGACAGTGGAAATCCAGCCTTAGGTACCGTATTTATTCGAATAAGCGCCCAACCTCGAATTAGCGCCCACCTCGAATAAGCGCCCATCCTAAAGGCTTGAGTGAATAAATTCTAATTAGAGACTTCCCCGAGGACGGAGTTTTCTTCAGAGTATTTTACAGAAACCTTGCTTTGTTACTTCTTCGCGTTTTGTTATTAGCATTTATTGTTTCGTTGCAAAATAAACATACTACACTTGCTGAAAATGGTGAAAATTTAATAAGCGCCCAGCCTCGAATAAGCGCTCACCTTGAATAAGCGCCCACTCTCAAGGTCCAAAAATTTAATAAGCGCCCAGGGCGGTCTATGCTCACTTCAAAAAAATGCTTCTTTCGACTTGACTCGAAAACCGTAAAAAAACCGACGTGAATCAGAGCATCAATCGAAAAAGTGCAATTTGTTTAAATTAAAAAAAAAGGGAACTTGGAACGTTGAATGTTATTTCAGCTGTGTTTGATTCCATATGTGCCCAAGTATAATATTTATACAAAAATGTCGTAAGGAAACTTGCAGGCTATTGTTGAAAATTTGCCAACTGAGAAGATTCCAGGCAAGGAAAACCAGGCTTCTATAAATCGTAGTCCGAAACTCCGGCAAACTGTAGGAGACAAACTGCACCCTGGTGCTTCAGGCAAATTTTGGTCTTTAGGAATTAGAACTTGTGAATGAAAGATGTGACGAGGCAGGGGCACCCAACGACAATTTTCGGAAAAATATCTGTTCGGAAGATGATTTGAGATCTAGAATTTTCGGAACATTTGTTGTAAAATTTTTTGCTTGTCTGCCTCTCCTAGGATTTTCGAACATCTAAAAACTACTATAGTTGCCCATTTTTAACGGATTTTTACCCTTAAAAGGTCACCTAGAATTTTCGGGAGCCTTTTTTCTGGCTGAAATTTTCGAAAAGGTAAGTTTTGATCCCTATAATTTTCGGATCACTAGACTTTCAGCTAGGAAATCCGAACAGATGAAAAAATTTTAGGGGATAAAAATATGCCTAAATCTACCGTTTAAATACTAAAATACGTTTAACAATGCTATGTTTAAGTGGTTTTGAACTATATTCTCGTTGGGTGTCCCTGACGAGGAGAGTGTGATATTTGGTACTTGGTGATGGCTGTAAGAGGGACTTATTTTCAGTTTCGTTCTGCCGCGAAAAAAAATCAAGAGACAATATAGGTCAGGGGGAGGTGTTGGGGGTCCTGGAATAACCACATTTGAGGCCTCAATTTAAGCCATTAGCAAGATGAGTGCGAAGCTAAGTGATAAGATTCAAATGCTCCCAGCTCAAGAGAACAACACAACAATATGTGGGGTAATGGGGTTTGCAATCAAGCCTAACTAAGGAAAGAAAAATAATGCACGCGTTTTGCCGCTTTCTCGTTGGCCTTGATAAACCTGGTGATTTTGCTTTCTCCTGTGAAGAATGTACTATCCAGGAGAAATTGAAAACAATTCTTATGCAATTTTTATGGGGTTGGGGGGCGCTAAAGAAGACGTATTGTGCGCATTGTGAAAATTGGCGCCCGATAGAAACCAGATTCCAGCAATTTCAATTATGTTTTCTCAGAAAAAAGGGGGAAAAGAAAAAGGATCCTAATGCCCTTCATTAAACCAAGAGAGGATATCCTTTTTTGGCTGAAACCATTATCAACGCAAGCGTTTACAACAAAATATAAGAAGCTGAAAGGGAAGGAAATTCCATGTTGAGAAAGTTATTGAGTGGAATTGTGAAGCACTAAATAAACGGAACATGATACAGGGGCACTCAACGAATGTTTTCTGTAAAATATCTGTGAGCATTTTCCACCGCTTGAGGACGGCGAAAGATTTCTAGAGGACCGTTCCGTCATGTACGATTTTCGAAGCTCACGTAACAAATTCCGTACTATTTTCTGAAGATTAATTTTCGATATTTCACTCCCCACGTTCAGCTCTATTTTGAAACAAACGAAACCTAAACTGTTCGTATTGGAAATTTGAATGGAGAGAGGAGTCGGAAAAACAATAAACTTCGTCACGCTTTCAATTGCATCTGAAATTTTCGGGAAAACAATACTGAATCCCTTGTATTTCGAAAGGACTCAAGTTGCCCTAACTTTTATAGCACCGCTTAGAATCCACTTCCAATGATCTAAAAGTACTGTAGATAGCCTAAGAAGTGTTTTCAATGTATTCAGGTGGACAGCGTCGTTGGACACCCCTAATGATACGCCGCATTTTTCATTTCAAGAGGAGGGCTTTGGATGCATGAAACAAAAGAAAATAATCGTAATTCCATAGAAGTGTTTTGATCAAATCATTCAAGCTATAGTTGTCACGGTCATTTGTTATAACAGAGTTATGGATGGATACGGATGAATGGAAGTCACGCTTCATTGTGTATTCCGAGTCGTTCGTTAAAACTGTTAAAACGTGCAGTCTCGAAAGTTTTTCAGTTTCAAAAACTTTTTCTCTTTTAGCTTGTGCTGGAGCAGGAAAAACAAAAACAAAACTTGAATACCTGAAAATGGTTTGTATACAAAACTCACTCCCGGATTACACTCCGATGACGACCGTTGGATTTTATCGGATGAGTGAGTGAGGTAATTTTTAGGCAAAAGATTCCACAATTATGCTCATCAGTTCGGTAAACAAGACTCGGAACAATTCATAGGGGGAGAAAGGTATGGCATCTTGCCGAAGATGGATTTCGAAAGTAAGAAAAAAATACGAGGTATCATTACATCATTAACAGTCGGTGCGAGTGGATCGAAGCGTCTTACTCTTACTTAACATGAAAACCTTGTCTTAAAAAAACATATGGTCGTCACGAACATACCCGCCGTGTTGAGCAGCCCAATCCAATATAGAGGCAAACGAGTAGAAGTAACTTCATCTTCTTGTTTTTCCAAGGAGCAAAAGATGCACTGAATTACGCTGAGCTGTTTGACTAAGTAACTCACGAGTCTTAAGCCTGTTTAAATACTGTCATAACAATACGTCACAGCTAGAGTGTATATTGATCACAAATGACTTCCTGTTTGCTCAGTGAAGGGTACTACCCGGTATAAAATACTCTATATTAAAAGTAATGCAATTGCCAAAGTACGTTGAGTTTTAATTGCGTTGGTAAACTCTTCCGTTTTATTGATATTTCAATAAAGAAATCAAATCCCAGCGAAATTGCAAGGTCTTTTTATCCCTAGAGTAAGTTAATGCAAGCCGTAAAAGGTAAAAAAAAAAAACCAGGTTATAATACAGAGACAGGAACTAGCATTGTTTTGAGAACCTATTTCCGATTTAACCAAGGGGCGTGACAGATTTAGTGGTTGAATTTAGTAACGCTTTGCCTCCCTAAAAGGCCATAGTAAGTGGGAAATGTTTCAAAAAGAAATAAAAAGGTGAAGCAAGGTAACAGACAATTATTGAAAATTCTAATGCCAAAAAAAAAAAAAGAAACAGTAGAAAAAAAACCCGGAGGACCGGAAAAAGACCCGGGCAAAGCTGCACTTGTCCGCGTCTGTACTAAAAGAAACGATCACAAACTGGAAATTTAAATTCATCTGTAAAAGGCGTTTCAGCTATCAACATGGCCGGCGAATATACTAAGGGAAGGAAGCAGAAAGGGAACTGAAAAGCGAGTTGGAAAATGACTTAATGAGCTAATTTTAACGATAGAGGGTTACATGAATGAAATTAAGAATTATATAGGCACGTAGCATCCTTCCTAGCCATAACAAGGTAATTTCAGTCTTTTTGCTGTTTTATTGAACAGCTTACTTTCCCCTCAGTAAATCAAAACGACATGTTTATTACTTAAGCTTTCTTTTAGAGACCCGGGCAAAACTGCACTTGCCCGCGCACTGTACTTATAAAAACAATAACATGCAGGAAGTTTAGAATCAGGGGTATCAGTTCATAAACATGGCCGGGAAAGGTCAGAATAATGAGAGGAAATACAAAGGGAAACTGAAAATCGCATTGGAAAGATGACATTATAATCTGGTGCTTCCCCTTGTCCGTTAGTTTATTGCCTTAATTAATTGTTATTCTGGCATACTCTACTCGTCCGCAATGAGAGGGTTCAAGATCACAAGTACACCTATGAAAGCCAATACAGAGAACGTAATACAGTTTGATCTTTTAACACCTCTCGAAAACTGAATCAGTTGTTCAGCAGCGAAGATTTTAGGCAAAAAACTGTATCTTTTCAATAGGAATGACCAAGGAATTATGGCTGCTTTTTCCTAACGCACGTTTAGCTCACCGCATTCTGATAAATATATATTTAAGTACCTTCCAAATCATGGCGACGAATTGTTTAACAGATCATATATCAACAATAAAAGAACACGATTGTTGCAGTTTGAAATCCTTAAAAATGACCAGAATAGTAGTGAGGTCCCCTAGCCAACCTAGCCAGTGAAATTCAGTTGCCTCGTTTGAGGGACCACGTCAGATCATGACGATACTCCTGTTTTAGGCCAGTTCTTTGCTAAAGTCATTAGAGAGCTTTTAAAAAGCCTAAGATGAAGGCAACGAGAACGGCAAAAAGCAGTAGGTTTAATTAGCAAAACAACAACTCTGAACGTGCATCACGCACGTTTGCTGCAAAATATCTGTTCTTCAGGCAAATTTTTGCCGTTGTTTCCCTGGAAGGAACTGGGACTAACAACCTGAAAGCACCTAATTATCAAAATTTGCCCTATGAAACTTCCCAGTAAGTCAGGTTGCAGGTTGTAAGTTTGCTGGCTGGGAACTCTTCCACAGTCTTTGTGGAGGACTTAAAATAGTCTCAGAAAACTTTAATAGTAATAGTGGAGGATTAGCTAAATACATTGAAAACTCTTTTATATCAAAATAAAAATTTGCATCGGGGTTATCCAACGAAAATTTTACTGATGAAATTCAACGTTTTACGAATCCAAAGCAGCAATTTAATTTTCTTATCATTCCTCTCTCCATCATATTTTTAAATCTGAAAATTTTAGGTTTCCTTTTTCTATGTGAGAAATTAAAAAATCGTAGGTAATTTATTAGATAGCCGTCCTCAGGCAACAGAAAGTTCTATGCGATATTTACTTCCCCGAACATATATTTTACAGACAACATTCGTTGGGTGGCCCTGATATAATGCCTATAAGTTCTAGAGACTCCTGTTCAAAACTTAGGCCTCACTGCATACACTCTGAACTATTTCTGAAGCGACGCTTTTGATCCTGTCTGGAGAGTTCAGCCAATGCACGTTTTTGAACTTCCCGCTCGCAATCATTACCAGCTCAATTTTGTCTGCCTTTTCAATGCCCACCGTTATAATTTCTATTCCTTTATTGCGTAGTTCCAACGGTTCGCTGCTGCGTAACCCTCCCTTGTCTTGTTTTCCGTCTGTGAACATCACAAGTACCTGTTAATTAAAACCGAAAAACCTGCTTGTATCCGAACTTGACAAACATTTGATTCCACCCATGTCTGAAACAAAGTAAGACCTTATAGAGGATTGAGCGATTTGACTATAGTCGTTAAGCACTGACTATATGGTGATTAGGGTTAACGACAGGCTACGTGGCGTTCATCCATATTCGAGAAGCATAGAATTTCTTACCATTTGAAGATATAACAGAATCAGGGCAGAAAATTTTCCTCACTTATATCTCCCCTGCTTATATCTAAAACCTGAAGCCCTGACTCTGCGTTCTGATGGGGTTTGAATGCGGCAGAAGCTAACCCGGGGCCCGGTAACCGGACGGCGGTTTAAAATGTGTCATGAACAAGGTGGTTTCGCCAGGAGATGATTACCAGTGTATTACTCTCCCTACTAACCGTTCCTTTGAGACAGCATACGAAGAAGTCTTTGGAAGTTGTGTGAGCTTTGCCTGCCTTTTACCGGGTTGTATCATTCCCATGACACTCTACGCCCGCTGTCGGAATGATTGGGGTATCTCTGTTTTTTCCTGTGTCCCCCCTCCCCCTCCCCCACCGCTGCAATGTACAAACACACAGAATGCACTGGTACCAAGACGTATGATCTTAGCTCTGCTCTGGTTGGATATTACAAAGAAGGAGTGAAAAATATTCCGCGAAAGCTGTTTCTGTTAATAAATATGATAACGAGAAAGGGATTATATAAAGGATGAATAAGCAACGACGACGGCGATGGCAACGGAAACGGCAAAAAAGCAATAGGTTTTATATCAGCAAAACAACAACTTTGCTCATATCAGGTTTTTTTTTGTACATTTTTTAGCTGTCATTCACGACTACAACTTGAAAGTGCCTAATTTTAAGTTTTGTCGAGGACGGGAGCACAAGACAACGACTACCTTTTTCTTTTCTTGAACTTTGATACAGTCCTTTAGATCTCAACTCCGAAAAAATTTGCCAACATTTGACGAATTAACGGACATGGTATGAACGCGATCAAGTTTGAGGAAGCGCGAGTTTGTGAGCCGTCGCCGCCGTTGTTGTTTAAGCTCCCTAATTCCTGGGGCCGGCTACGCGATAAAGTCATTGGGGGTGCTCCCTATGATGACCTACACGGGAAGGCTCCGCCCGAAAGGGGTACCTTTATCAGCCTTCAGGTATATGAAAAGGTATGTATCTCACCACTTGAATTATTTAAAAGGGTAGGGAAATCTAACATTTTGGTCTGTAAAAACGCCCAACAGGGCTAACAGATGCATTTTATGGCTGTGAAAAAGTGGAGAAAACATTCTCAATTTGATTTGACGTTTGTTCATATCCAAAAGAGGTCTAAAGTTCGAAACAAGGTATGCGAAAGAGGTTACCTTTTCTTCTAAAAATGGCATGTAAAAAGGAGCTTCCTCGCATTAAGCGTTGTTGAGTAGCCCCCCCCCCCCCGGGATGTGTTATAGTATGCTTTATGTCAGGGACTGGGCCCGAGTTTGGTGTCTCTTTGGGCCCGCCATCTTGCTACTTGTGTGTATTAAAAGGTTGTGTTCATCTATCCGTTCTCTCGTGTCACATATCATAGTTTATCCAGGATACCTTAACATGGTGGCAGCGGTGGGATGATTCTACACGCCGAGTGACGTTTTGACTCATAAAACATTGAGGTGAACCCGATGAACCAGGATTACTAAGTCAACCATTCGTAGCGTGCAGCCGAGTATCATCGCAATTCTACCGGCCGACACAGTTTTCTCACAAACATGGGCGAGCTTTCGGGAATTAAGCCGCCTCAGATGGAATGGAATGACTCTGACTTACCCATGGCATTTAAAAGCTTCAAACAATATTGCCAGCTAGTCTTTGATGGGCCTTTGAACGCGAAAGAGGACAAAGTCAAGGCAACCTATATTCTGCTCTGGATCGGCGAAGAGGGCCGGAAAATCTTTAACTCTTTTGACTTGACCGCTGATGAGAAAGCGAAACCTGACGCAATTTTTGACAAGTTTGCAACATATCTGGAACCTAAGTCAAATTTTCGGATTGCAAGATACCAACTACAAGGCTTCAAACAAGCTGATGATGAAAGTGTAGATTCGTTCATGGCCAGGTGCAAAATACAAGCCCAGAAATGCCGATTCAGTGACGCCGAACTAGAGGAGCGGTTAATTGAGCAATTAATTATTGGTACTCGCGAAAGAAAGATACAAGAAGTCCTCTTAGGAAAAGATGACAAGTTAAAGCTTGACAAAGCCATGGACATTGCCCGGACAAGGGAAGCTACGGTAAATGATATGAAATCCCTTGACCAACAAGGTGCGTCAGCACCCGCTCGTTCTCATGACACTAACGTAGATGCTATCAGACAGAATTCCAACCTCAGATGTGGAAAATGTGGTCTCAGCCATGAAAAAAAAGTGCCCAGCTCAAGGTACAAGGTGTAGAAAGTGTAACCAGTGGAACCACTGGGAACAAGTGTGCAGAAATAAACAAGCACAGGATCGGAAAGCTAAACCTTCACTCCGGAAGCAGCCTGGGGCTGGATACCGCACGCCAAGTCAAGTCAGAACAAGATACACACAGTTGAGGAGACAAATTCAGACTCTGATGAGTTGTGTTTCGAGACAATTAAAATTGACAGTTCCAATGTTACTCCAGTAAAAGATGAAGCTTTTGCAAAGCTCCAAGTAAAGTTGCCTAATGTTGATCATCCTAACCCTGTGCTCAAAGTGAAAGTAGATACTGGCGCCCAGGGAAATATTCTGCCTTTGCGAATTTATCGGAACATGTTTCCACACCATGTGGGTGAAAATGGCCTTCCCACGGAGACAACACCGAGTCAGACCAAACTGACTGCATACAATGGCACCCAAATACCCCAGCATGGAGTATGTTCTATCAGGTGCTCTTATGGTGACAAAGCAACTGATGCAATGTTTTATGTTGCTGATGTCGCTGGCCCCGCTATTTGTGGCCTACCCACCTGTTGCCAACTTAACCTGGTGGAGTTACACTGTGCAGTAGGCACATGTTCTAGCAAAGTGCCTCTCCCAGCAGTTAAGGATAAAGGTGACCTCCAAGCTTTGTACCCTGACCGTTTTGATGGCATTGGTAAATTTGAAGGGGAATACCACATTGTCACTGACCCGGATGTGCCACCTGTAGTTCATGCACCACGGAAGTGCCCAATACACATCAAGGATGATATTAAAAGGGAGCTTGATGAAATGGTCCATCTTGGAGTCATTAAACCTGTGACCGAGCCCACAGACTGGGTTTCAAGTGTGGCTTACTCCCAAAAGTCAAATGGACGATGGCGCGTATGCCTTGACCCTAAAGATCTTAACCAAGCTGTCAAGAGAAGCCATCATCATACACCTACCCTAGAGGAAATCACCCACAAGTTCAAAGGAACCACAGTATTTTCAAAACTGGATGCCCGTCATGGTTATTGGTCCGTAGTGCTCGATAAAGAATCCTCTTACCTTACCACCTTTAACAGCCCGTTTGGTAGATTTAGATTTACTCGTCTTCCCTTTGGACTCTGTGTTAGTCAGGATATTTTCCAACAGAAGATGGATTTTATCCTTGAGAAATGCCCAGGAACAGTTGGCATTGCTGACGACATTGCAGTTCATGGTCCTACCGAGGAAGAACATGATGCCAATTTGCACAACCTGATGCTAGTCGCGCGGGAGCATGGACTTGTCTTCAACCTAGACAAATGTATTATTAAAGAAGAACTGATAACATTCTTTGGAATGTTATTTGATACTGAAGGAGTGCACCCTGACCCAGAAAAGGTGGAAGCTATCCGAGCCATCCAGGTCCCACAGGATGCCCAAGAACTCCAGTCTTTCCTTGGTATAGCAACATACATGGCCCTTTCATTCCAAATCTGTCTGCTCTGTCTGAGCCTATGAGGAACTTGCTTAAGAAAGGCAGTGACTTCCACTGGTCTCCTTCCCACAGTACAGCTTTTGAGAAAATCAAGCAGTCAATCTGCCGTCAAGTCTCCCTTACGTATTTTGATCCTAAGAAGGACACAATCCTCCAGGTTGATGCCTCCCTTAGGGGACTCGGGAGTGCGTTAGTGCAAGAAGGCAAGGTTGTTGCTTTCGCATCTAGAGCACTCACGGACACGGAAAAAACGATATGCAAATATTGAGCGTGAGATGCTTGCTGTTGTTGTTGCTTGTGAGAAATTTCACTCCTACTTGTTTGGCAAGAGGTTCATGGTTGAGTCAGATCACAAACCTCTTGAGATGATTCATTTGAAGAATCTTACAGCTGCTCCTCCAAGACTCCAGAGAATGTTACTCAGAATACAAGGATATGACTTCACTATCAAGTACAAACCTGGCACAGAAATGCTTCTTGCTGACCCAATGTCAAGACTAAACCCTCTACCAAATGAAGAGTCACTGGACCTTCAGAAAGTATGCCTAGTGCGATTCTCTGATGATAAGTTGAATGCCTTGAGGCGAGACACGTCCTGTGATCCTGAACTTTCAGCCCTACGAGAAATTATCTACTCTGGCTGGCCTGAAAAACAGAAACAAGTTCCAGTGCCATTGAGGAAGTTCTGGGCCTACCGTGACGAGTTATCTATTGAAAACGGTCTAGTACTCAAGGGAGAAAGAGTGATTATTCCGGAATCACAAAGAGATGATATCTTAGAGAAGATACATCAGGCTCACCAAGGTGTTGCGAAGTGTCAGCTACGAGCAAAATCCTGTGTATTTTGGCCCAATATTAACAAGGACATTGAAGCTAAAGTCCAGAAGTGTGAAATTTGTCAAGAAAGCCAAACCACACAAACCAAAGAAACACTGGAACCACATGAAGTACCTACTAGACCATGGCAAGTAGTTGGTACTGATCTATTCACATGGCATGGGGACGAATATCTGCTTATGTGTGATTATTACTCCAAGTTCCCCATCATCAAGAAAATACCAAGTGGACAATCCACTGGACAAACAGTTGTAAGGCTTACAAAGTGCGTGATGTCAGAACAAGGTGTACCGAAAGTCATAATTTCGGACAATGGTCCACAATATGACTGTCAAAGCTACAAGCAGTTCTCTAACGAATGGGGCTTCCAACACATAACGTCCAGCCCCAGATACCCACAGTCCAATGGGTTTATTGAGCGACAAGTCCAGACTGTTAAAAACACTTTAGACAAGGCTGTAAAATCTGGAGAGGACCCTTACATGTCAATGCTCTGTCTTAGATCTACTCCGATTGATTCACAGCTTCCGTCCCCTGCTGAATTACTGTATCAGCGTAAACTTCAAGCAAATCTTCCGGTCAGAGTGGACAATCGAATACCTGACAGGGACAAAGTCGCCCAGCGCCTGACAGAACGTCAGCAGTCCATGAAACACTACTATGACCGGAATGCGCATGATCTAAGTCCCCTGACAACAGGGCAACCTGTACGCATACAGGACCAAGCTTCAAAGAAGTGGTTACCAGGAACTGTGAGTTGCACAAGACCTGAGCCGCGGTCATATGAAGTGAAAACCCAATCTGGTTCAATCCTTCGCCGTAACAGGCGCCACCTTCGCCCGGCAAACACGGGTCAACCTGTGATTAGCTCTGAGGATGAGCCTGCAATCACCGAGTCTGATGACCCTGTTGTTGAACCCTCTCATGATATTCCGAAGTCTACTAAGGCACCGCACACCGTTGTGTCCAGTCCTACAAGAGATGTTGGTCTCACCCCTGGATCCCCGGTGCTAGTGCGAACCCTGGGACCTATCGGACCAGGAGTGGGCGTACAATTATAAGACCTGCTCGTTTTACTGAATAGAACCTTTTGTTTTAGGAGTTGAGCGCCTATACCAGTTCGTTTGTTCAAGTTCACACTTACCACGCGTACTCCATTGTTATACCAATTTAGGATTTAGTGCAGTGACTTTTGATGCACACCATATGTTGCCAGGATTTGTTGAGACTTTACCAAGGACTTCCCACCTTGCGGAATAGTGGATTTTTACTCTTGACTTTTAAGAACTGATTACCTTTAAGGACTCTTGTTCAATTCCTTTTTGTACAGTAGGAGGGATGTTATAGTATGCTTTATGTCAGGGACTGGGCCCGAGTTTGGTGTCTCTTTGGGCCCGCCATCTTGCTACTTGTGTGTATTAAAAGGTTGTGTTCATCTATCCGTTCTCTCGTGTCACATATCATAGTTTATCCAGGATACCTTAACAGGATGAAGTGGGCTCAACTGTTATTTCACCTGTTCTACTTGTCCGGATCTCACGCCACTGGCATTCGTAAACAGCAAATCTTTCGCAACACGAAGAGCTTCGCTGATATACTATGAGAATAAATGTTGATAACATTAGGAAGGGGCGGATCTTCATGCCAGCTATCAATCTGTTTTTTCACACTCTCCAAGTTGTTTTCCCTGCCTTTCAGGTCGCTGAAACGAAGACGAAGATTTGCTTTTCTCCCGAACGTGATGGCTCCAACACGCGTACCGTTGTCTGAGATTTGGAACTTGCTGACAAGGTGCTTGGTGAAGTTCTTTATGAGACTAAAGTTACCTTTAGTCTCATCTATGACTAGTCCGAGGTCGATGTCACAGCTGTAGGGCGACAGAAACGATCAAAAAGAAATAAGAGAATTTCATGCGTTACTTTCTTGAAGCGGGGACAAGGTGTGGGAGCCCGGAAGAATAGGAGGCGGGAGGGGTTCAGGAGACGGGAGAGGAGACGACGGGAAGTGGAAGTTCTGAAAGGGTGAGAAATGGAAGAAATAGAGGGAAAGAACGCAACAATCCTTAATATTTCGCAATCGGAAAAGGGTGAAGGGGAGCAAACCAAAAGAAAAAGGGGCAGGAGCGGAGGTGCAAGATACGGGAGACGGAAGGTTTGGATCCCCCCTCCCTCCTAACTGTTCTAAGATTTCAAGACATTTGTTACTGAAAAACCTGGGCTACAAATGGTATACGAAGGGGCCATAAATGGAAGTTCGACTGTTTTGCAACTGTCCGTTTAAACATATTGCAAAAACATCCCTTAACCCATTTACTCCTAGACTAGAGTGATGATGGCACTTGTTAGGTGGTACTAATTTTTGAGTCTGCGGTTAAAATCCATTACTGTGACAATTCAAACGACATCTGTTAGACATCACGATTGGATATCATCATAATTTCAGGGTTTCTTCATTCTGTAGTAACTTTCTACAGTGGCGGACCACGATTGGGTCATCATAATTTCAGGGTTTCTTCATTCTGTAGTAACTTTTCTACAGGGGCCGCCCAGCCTATTTTTAGACCAAACTGAGGCCCGAAGGGCCGAAAAAAAATTTCATACAGCCCCCTTTTCTCAGGGTCTGGATGACCGCACCCCACCCCTTATTATGTTATATAGACTAATAATCATTGACGATTTGCCTACTGTATAGCGTACATACCTCGTTCTTTGCTTGGAAATGAACCTGAAAATCACGTTTAAAAAGGTTAGGCATTACAATTTTTCATTACTTACAGTAGTGACGCGCACGATGCGACAATTGATAATGTTCGCAGATGATGGGCTTGCTGTGTTCACCTCGAGCTGAGAGAAAATTATGAGCAACAGGTAGTCTCAACGAGCGACACGCTTTTTGGCAGCTTTTTATGCCGCACGACTCACGTTTTTAAACTTGATAAGAATGGTCGCGATCGTCGCTCTAATCTCTAATATAGAATCGGCGTTTTATCAAAAGCGATCGTCGCGACTTTGATTTCTTCGAATATACTCATGCAAGTTTTACCTATCTAGCTACTTGTAACTCTGTGAGTCCCTTATGTGCCCTTATTAAAGACGTCGAACATCATGTTATATAATGTAAACACTAAAAAAACTGACACACAAGCAAAAAAAACCGAAAAAGACTCGAGAAGTCCCTTGACCTAAGGACTGTGCGTTAAAAACGAACAAAACTATGCAGCAACTTACATGTACATGCGAGGATAGCTGTTAATATTAGCAAGGAAGCAAATTTATCCATGATATAGTCAAACGTTTTCTCTTCAGGTGTAAAATGGATGAACAAGTGAATCACAAGCCTTGAAAGTTGTTCTATCAAAACTAAGATGATAAAAAACAAAAATATTATATCGCAATACAAGCACTTTTTTATCAGTGCGGTAAAGAAAATGAGATAACGAACTGAATAAGTATTTTGTATAAGATAACACTGAGTCAATGGTCTGATATTGCTCTATACTCACCGGTCTGGCGGTCTTCAACACTGAGAGGTCTTTTAGGCTTCTGGTCTGGTTTTCTTGAGAGCCGTGACTCGCGAAATCAAACTTGTTGTACTAGTGTAGCAATATTTGTTCAAGTCCTTTATAACAGCCAGCGGTCAGTTAAAGCTCAGCAAGATATGCTCAGAATCATCACTTGAAACAAGTAAGATAATACTGGGCATGAGTAGCTGGAAGGATATCATCACTCGATGAACAAAATTCACAGATGTACAACAACAACAAAAAGCAAAACAAAGAATAACTGATGAAGGTTGAGGCTTTGGGATTCGGGATTCCCATTCTCTGTTGGCTTTCTATCCTGGCTCCGTGCGTCAATTGCATTTTGCGCCAGTCTGATCAGTTCCTTTGGCGATTTTTCGGTTATGTTTCTTTCTGGATATTTGGTACCAGCACGCGCTTTAGCCAGTCGACAAATGTAACACAAACCTGGCTCACTAGAGCTCTGTATTGTTTATTCATTTAAAATGTCGTGCTGGATCATTCTAGTGCAGCTATAGGCTGTCTTTGTTGACGGTCCGAGAGCTGCCCCTGTTTGGTAGTTTTCTGCGTCCGCAATACTCATTTTCGTTTTCAGATCTACGGCTTTTCACATCAATTCACAAGCGAAATTCAAAATAAAGTGGAGTCCAGATCCAAGACACTGGATTCCAGAAACTCCAAAATCAAAGTTACATGATGATACACTTTAAAGGTCAATGTCGGCAGTGCTTAATGTCATTGAAAGGTCGGTAGAATGTTATGCTCAGTAGTATAGGAAACAAAAACTTATTGTTGATAGAGATATAATAACACTCAGGAGCATGGAAAACTGACAAATCAAACCGCCTTTCGCTGGAACAGTTCGCGAATTTAAAATTTCAGCCAATAAAGTTCGCAGGCATAGTAGCGTGTTCTTGAAATTGGGCAATCACTGCAGTCTCTTGTAATATACATATTTCACTGAAAACAAAATGCCTAAAATACGAAAAAAGTCATTAAACTGTTTGTTCTTGTTATTAAATAACACAGATGATAAATGTCGATATAACTTTATGCCAAAAAGTATAGAAAATCACTTTCCGCCGCCAAACATCCGCCAGGAGCCGCGGAAGTCCATTAACCCTTGAATATCTCTCCACAAGTTGTTCCTAAGATATCCGCTTCCTCACCACGATGACGAAATTTAGTTTGTTGATAATGTTGGTTTACTTCACATCTTTTAATGAAGTAAAAAAAAGTACCAGATTAATCACACTGAGACATGAAAGGCTAGGTCATTCAGAGGCAGCCCTAGCATACTATGTGAGGGAATCGAGATTTAATTAGTAATTGGAGGTTAATCTAGCAAGTATTTCAGATTAATAAGCAGGGGCTTAGCTGGGATTTTTGGAAGGGGGAGGTGGGGTCACAATGTGCCACACCCAGGAAACTCACAAGATTGGCATGTCGACATCCATGCCATGTTCTACTTAAACGAAGTCGAAGTCGGAGTCGTAAGAGCGCTTATGATATAGTGAAATTCGGTTTGTAGGCGGAGTCATAAGCGCGACGGAATCTGAGTCGGAAGAATCCTGATCGTTTCCATTTTCTCCTGACTCCGCTTACAGATTGTAGAAGTCGGAAGCAGAAGTGGAGGGATAAACTAATCACAATGCACCTTCCCACGCTTTGTGATTGGTTTAGTTCTTCCGCTTGTGCTGCGGAATCAGAACGCTGTTTTCACTAGACCGTAAAGTTCTACCCTTCTGCGGATTACGACTCCGACTCCGTCGCTAATGAAAACCAGCCTTTAGGCTCCGTTTTTTTAGAAGGCCCAGTAGTTTGTCAACGCAAGCGACCACCGAAGAGAGGTAAACCAGCCTAGAAATTGACATGTTAAAAAAATTGATTGATTTGACCCCAACAGCACTCGCGCATGCCCTGTCTCTGAGCTAGAAGGGTGACCTTACCATCACAAAGCAAATTTAAGTTTTGAAGCAAGGACCAGCTTACGAAAGAGAAGGACCGGATCCCAATAAAGAATCTAATCAGCAATAAGTGAAAAATATAAACCAAAAGAAGCAAGGCTGATTTTTTAATTTACAGTCGGGAATATATATATATATATATATAAGAGGTTTGAACTTGAAATCCGTAAAACAGTGCTCAATACATAAAGTAGAGCGAGTATACGTATGGTTGACGGAAGAAAACAAGTAACTACATAAGTATCCCTACAAGCCTGGGCGCATTCTATCTTCACACCTGCCGTACAACAGCTCAAGCAAACGATGCAACTTATGTCTTAAAGAAAAATTCCTTATCATCTGCCGACCTGAACTCTCTACACTTAACAAACGTAATGAACTCGTGTCTTCCTGCCGCCACAGAAACAAAGCCCTCTTGCGCAACAACTGATGTAACGAACCTCGCACTGAATAAATTATGTAAATCAGTCTAGTATATAAGTAATGGTAAAGTTATTCTCATTAAAATCCCCTGATGAGTGGGCAACCACGAAACAGGCTTGTAGGGATACTTATGTAGTTACTTGTTTTCTTCCGTCAACCGTACGTATATATATGCATATATTTTTTAAACTCTCAAAATATATTTGGACTTTACAAGATTCTAAGAAACCTTTCCAGATAAAATGGAAAAAGAAATGTAAACCCTATAGCAACATTAGCAAAAAATGTAATCTTTGTCTTTATGAAAAGTTCATCATCATTTGTAAAAAAGAGCTTTGTAGCCTAAACAGGCGAAACGAACTAGCGAGTTCATGCCCTCACAGAAACAGATATGTACTTCAGAACTCTAGAGTAACGTAACTAAGACACAATCCATCTGTTACCTAGATACAATCTCTTAACGCATCCCTATAACAACCACCCAAATTTTACTGCCAGCTTTAAATTTTAACGGTCAATCATTGAAGTTGCCTGATGAGTGTGGTCCTACAATTTCGGACCATACGAAACAGCACTGTCGCAATAAACGATCGATGATTACTCCTGAAGCCTGAACTCCCGTGATTATTAACACATATATATTTTTACCAATATTTCGGAAGGCACGGCCTTCCCTCTTCAGGGTCTTTCATATAATCAACTTTTTGTTTCTCAGGTTAACGGTTCCTAAAGTTTTGTAAAGAAATGTATGAAAAAATGGCTCGGGGTGACCCTAATACTTGGGAAAACTTTTTCTCTTTAGAAACAGGACCTTCAGATAAGTCGGGTTTTCATTAAGCGTGTTGTGGCAAAAACGATAAAAAGTTCTTTGGTTCTCGCCGCCATGGTCTTCTACCATAGAAACGTTGAAGAAAATCTGAGACCGTTCGCAGTCAAAAAAATTAAGATTAAAAATTAAGATTACCTGCAGATTGCAAAAACGCAAATGCTTGGTGTAAGATGCGTAACTGATAAAACGAGTTTGTGGAACCATAGATAAATACAGAGATACCGCTTATGAAATAAAATAGGAGAGCTTTCGCAATCGCGACAACGAGAACGTCAAAACAAACGAGCAAAACAGCGGTCAGTGAGCGGTAATCGGTCATTTCGCCCCCTATTTTCGAGTCATTTAACGCGCTTCAAAAGTAAGATTCCTCGACCTATAAGCCATAAAGCAAACCAAGCGCGCTTTATATGTGATATTTCTCGTTCTTTAAGCTATAAACCAAAACAAGCAGGCTTCAAATATAAAGTTCCTCGTTCTAAAATAGGGTGCAAAGTTACAGGGGCGAAATGACATGGGGCGAAAAGACCGTGAAGCAAAACAACAGCTCTGCACGTTATCACGCTTTTCTTTTTTTCACGATATTTTGTGGGCGTTTTTAATAAAACAATTATTCCACTCGCGCTTGTTAGATGTGAGATGATTATAGTCAGCTCGGCGCTACGCGCCTCACTGGCCACTGACCATCTCACATCCAACGCGCCCTCGTGGAATAATTGTTAAATATTGTGCATCTAGTTATTGCTGGTGTGCGCGTGATGTCACGGCGGCTTGCTGGTGGTCAAGACCAAAAGCATTTCTCTCCTGTGGGAAGTAAACTCTATTTTCATGTAAATTCTTCCAGAAAAAAATATATTGTATTGAACCCCAACATGGCCGCCTTGTCAAGTGGTTGCAAACCAAGAATATTGTTGTTGCTCCATTTTCAATTCCCCGCTGACGCGGGAGTGACAATTGTTTCTACGGAAACCAACCTGGATAAAACAGATTGTGAACCTTCTAGATGGGTTCATTTTCCAGTGTAATAAACAAACTTGTGTCGACAGCGTTAACTCATCAGACACTTTAATAATAAATTTTAAAATAAAACCTTAAATCTCATTTCATGTCAGTTGCACGAAGAGAAACATCCCCAATTAAGCGTTCTCCTCGACAGTAGAACAGTTTGATTCTCAACAAATGGTCGCAGCCGGAATGAACAGAGCTTGTTCGTCATTTTGTATTTAACACCCAAGGCAAAACAATCGCTTACATGTTTTTTTGCAAATTAAATCTAACTTTGGCAAACGAACTGTTAAGTATCTGAGAAGTCTTGCAGAGATAATTTTCACGCAGTACGATCAGCATTGCAGTATTCTGCTTGCGGAATTTAACATGTCTACATTATTATTTTTGCTGATCAGGTCTTTATAGATCCTACGTTCTTCGGCATATTCGTTTGCGGTCCTTTGCAGTCCTTTGTGGTTAATGTTTGCACTATCTGAGAAGTACTTATAAACTCGTTTAATAATAATGAACCTAGCATTATAGAAACTAACGAAGACTAGAGAATTTAAATCTAAGGACAAGATTTATTATTGTCCCAAATAAAAGCATATTATAAGCTTTTGTTTCTGTTAAACTCAACCCTTTTAAGGGTTGAAGTGGATTCTTAATTGGCGTAGAAGAATAGTTAAATTTTTAGCCTTGTTTCCAAGCAAGAAATCTTATCTATTGCAATCCGAAATATTATTATAATTTTTTAGCCTTATTAGTCATGGTTTATTGATCCGTTAAAAGGTTTCTTTTTTCCACAAGTTTATTATCCTGCTAGCAGAGGTTTCTTTTTGGCATGGCGTTTAGTAATTGCGAAGGCGTTCGCTAGGCTCGTCGGTCGCGTAACTAGTTGTTTTGTATACGCCCCGAGAGAAACTCTTGGGCGTAAACAAACCAACTTCCCGACGACTTCGTAAACGCTAAGACTATGCCAGAAAGAAACCTCTGCTCGCAGAGTACAGGTTAATACGCTTACGAATTTATCTTGTTTTCAGTAGTAAAGCAATCTAATTAGACCCTAAGCCACCTAAGAGCTTCGAAGTCGTCTTCAAGCAGACTGACATTTAGATCTCTTTGAGCTTCATACGACAGATCTAACGGTTTATATCCTAACTGTTTCATGATATGCTTGCAGTAATGCTCAATAAGAGTAATTTCATACGGCTCCACTTTCCATCTCCACCTGTTCGCCCCTTCTGCGGAATTCTGCCTCCACGGCGCGGCGTTTTGTTCGCTCGCCGTTTTTCCTCTATGCGATGCTAAATAGAGCCACTTGCTCAAACTGTCATCCATGGGTAAGCCTGCAAATTCCAGCAGGCTGGGAAGAAGTTTCAAAGGCTTTAGCGCGAGGTCTTCATAACGAAATATCTTTATTCGCCTTTTCCACCTGACCGGCAACGATTTAATGATCCGAAGGTTAATCTCAGTATTTTTACAGTTCTCGTAGGCGAACTTTCTTGTTCCTGATAAACCAATTCTTTCTTTGTCGCGATAAAAGCTAACCGCTTTAGACGACGGAATAATTCCCCGAGGGTCCCGCACCAAAAATAAAATTTTGCAGTCGAACTCGCTCGACGAATCGCAGATGGAAATTAACTGCTCAATTGTAGTATTTGGCATTCTTCCCATCAGCGCTTTCATCACAGTCATCTTGTATTTCGTCGAACAAACTTCCTCCACCATTTTCTGCTCAAATGGCTCTGGGCAGGCATCGCGAAGGCTCCACCTAGGGTCAGAAGTTTCGTACCGACAAAATGGCGGCGATGAAAGTGCAATGCTTGGCTGGGTGTCCTTTGTCTCTCTTCTCATCACGTATCGATAGTAATGCTGCAAGTCTGCAACGTGCTTGGGCGATACGAATTTACACTGTAAAATATCTCGTATCCACTCCCAGCTTTTCGCTTGGTAGTCTTTGTTGAACGGATCGACCCTTCCGTGAAGACGTTCCACGGTTTGATACGGCTCAAACAAATAAAACACTGAAGGATGGTGATTGAAAATAGTACCTGTAAAGCTGGATCCAGAGCGGCCATGAGCAATAATTATAAGGTTTTGTCTCCTATTGCTGTTGTTTGAAGAACCCTTTCGACTCTCTGTTTCTTGAGCATCGACCCGTAATTGGTCAATGGATTTCGGCTCCCCGTTATCAACATCAACACGTTTCTCAATTTGAGGTATTGCGAGATAAACCGAGAGAAACATATAAGTAGATATCAAGAACAGCACCACAGAAGTGATAAAGAATGCCCGCGGTCCAAGGCAACGAACCCAACGTCGTATTCTCCGGGAAAATGACATTGTGTGTTGGGCGGAATCAGGAAGAAAGATGACAAATCTCCGAGCTGAAACAGGAGCAACAGCTAACGAGTTTTATACAAATAGGAAATATTTAAACCATTTAACAATTGTTCTCCTATGGTTTTGCATTGTCACCATAGCGAAAAGAAGTTGTGACAATGCATGAGCACGCTACGCTTAACTAAAAGAAAGAGAATATTAAAAGGCGATTCACCTTTACATATATCATATCATCAGGGGCACCCATGCAACGTCAATTTTTGGAAAACATCTGTTCGGAAGACGATTTGAGATCTAGAATTTTCGGAACATTTTTGGTAACATTTCTTGCTTGTCTGCCTCTTCTAGGATTTTCGAACATCTAAAATACGGTATAATTGCCCATTTTTTAACGGATTTTTACACAAAAAAGGTCACCTAGAATTTTCGGGAGCCTTTTTTCTGGCTGAAATTTTCGAAAAGGTTAGTTTTGATCCCTATAATTTTCGGATCACTAGAGTTTCAGCTAGGAAATCCGAACAGATGAAAAATTTTTAGGGGATAAAAATATGCCTATATCTACCGTTTAAATACTAAAATACGTTTAACAATGCTATGTTTAAGCGGTTTTGAACTATATTCTCGTTGGGTGCCCCTGATATCATATGCTTTGAAACGAAAAGAGAGGACACAATGAACGAGGCATAAGGATATGGAAATGCTGATTATGAATTTTAAAAACGACATTTGATATAAACATACTTACTGGGAAGCAGTCGTTATCCTTAGTTGCACCAATCACAATTGAGATATTGAGGTGTATTTATATGCTACATAGCGGGGTACTCGTATGCATTCGCTTGTTTTGGTTCTAAATAACAAGTGCTAAGCAATTTTATTGATATTAGCCTCTGAGCGTTCAAAGTTAAGTGTCAGAAAAAAAGGAAAGAAAGTATTCCCAAGTTTAATATCGTGGGTAACAAATTAGCGCTGATTCATGCATTCACAAGTGAAATAACAAAATTACTATGGCCACTTTCCGTGTCCACGTTTTAAGATATTCTAAATGAAGAAGCTTGCGTGAGTAAAGGTGCCAGAGCGTTTTGTCAAAATTTTAATAATTTTTAGTTTTATTTTATTATTTTAAGTTACAAAATATGACGAATTACACTGCTGAGTAGAGTAAAGGTCGAATAAAACTTTAAAATGTCCGGGCCCTACGGTTTTTAGTTTGACAGTCAGTGCAATTTGTAAACAATCATAATCGCTCATAAACGACCGATAACGTTTCATGCCACCTTAAGTTTATCATAATTTTTCGACTTTCCGCTATTGTTGTTCAAGGGCTACCGTGCGGGCGGCACTACCCAAGAAACGCAAAGAAAACTTCTCTCTAAAAAAGACCACCGCAAAAATTTGATCGAAAAAAAGACCTCCACAACTTAAACAACTTAGAAGGCCAACTGACATATTTACTTCCACAGGGTTCGTTTGCCTGTATTTTTACTCAAATAAACGCAAGGGCTTCAAATACAATTGTTAGCAATCGTGCAAATGAATTGCTTGTGAGAAAATCAGACAGGGCCAAATGCAAAAATTGGTTCCTACAAAATATAAAATAACCATCGATCCGAAAAATTTATAGCCACATGCTATTAAATGCAACGGTGAACATACCTTCGAGATGACTCCAGAATAGTTTACACTGGAAAAACTTGAGAAAATTTCCGTGAAACTGCCCCTAATGCAGAAGAAACACTGTCGTTTTCCTAGCTCTTATCATGGTAGAAAAAGCCGAAAGTCCTTACGTTCGGGTGTTTGCATTTTGTTTTTTATTCGGCCGAACTAATATCGAAACCAGTCAGCTGTTCTTCCGTGACGTCATTAAATTTGCAAGTTTCAGCCGGTATCAGGGAAGCGGTTTCCGCTCGTGGCTTCGGCCACGTGTCGGCCGACCCCGAAGCATCACGCACGCAAAAAAAAGCCTCTGATACCCAAGGTACCAGTAAAGAAGACCAACGCCGAATATCTGAATTACTATCCGATCGCCATGTTAGTTTTCTTCAGAAGTAGCCTTGTGTCAAGTATCTCTCGTCTTTCTGATAAATAATTTAACGAACGGCTCAACAATGGGGAACCAAATAACAAACTTCGATCTACTTAGCTTCAGTAATTAACTGGTTTCGATTTTAGTTTGGTAATAGACTGCTTCGCTCGTCCAATCAGAAGGCCTTACTTACTTTATAGTTTATTAGCAAGGTTATTCAACAAATATCAGGGGGTCTTTCCGAGTTTTAAACCACTATTATCTTGACATTTATGTGAGGTGAATTTTAAAGCTTGGCGAATAATAAGAATGCTATTTTTGAACTAATCTTTGTACTCTGCCACTGAACTAAAGGTGATTCGTGGAAGATAGGAGGGAGCTTCAGTAACTACGGAGGCGACGGCGACAAAAACGGCAAAAAATTAATAGGTTTGATTAGATTAGCAAAACAGTAACTTAGAACGTGCATCACGCTTTTTTGTATATTTCTTTGACGCCACTTTACTGCACGGCTACGACATCTCTTAGTCTGAGCTATAAGACAAGAGACTTTAATAAAGTTCATTATTATTATTACTATTATTATTATTATTGATTATCTTAGTAAGAATGCAATTGACCTTGAAAACAGTTTCTTTATTGTTATTATTATATTATTATTATTATTATTATATTATTATTATTATTATTATTGATTGTCTTAGTAAGAATACAATTGACCTTGAAAACAGTTTCTTCTTTTATTATTCGAAATGAATTGTTTTAATTGAAATGAAATGTTCTTAATTTAAATAATTTTTGTTTAATGAAATGAATTTTTTTCTAACCAAAACTAAGTGTTTTTTTTAACGAAAGGAATTGTAAATAGTGTTTTGACGAAATAGTTTTTTTTCAAAGTGAATTAATCGTAAATAGGATTTTAATAGTTAGAATGTTATCAATTATTATATTATTATTAATTTTTTTTCTCAAACATTAAGAGGTTTGTCCATATATTTAATAAAAATAAAAAATATACATATATTATTATTATCATTATTATTATTAGCGCCTAGGTTTTGTGAATGACGAGAACACAAGACAACGACTTTCTATTCCTTTTCGTAAATTTCGATACAGTCTTTTAGAATTCAACTCCAGAAAAATTTTGCCAGTATTTGTCGAATTGAACGAGAAGGAATAAGGGTGAAAAAAATCGAAGCAGCGAGTATTCACTTTTTAAGTGACATTTCACAGCCGTCACCGTCTCAGTTGTCCCTTTCGTAAACGGTCGCTGCCATTTTTAAGACACTTAGAAAATTTTTGACCTGTTATTGGGACCGTTTCTATCAAAAAGAAAGAAAATCGCAACCCAGGTTCAAACCCGAACCTCAAACTCGGACCTTTCCTATCTTAAACTCTTTCCCTTACCACTACACTACCACGCCGAACCGCTAAAACTGCGAAAAATTGACGCACATACACTAGCAAACTGGCTTTCTTACAGAGCTTTTTACAAACATGCGAATTCTGAAGTTAAAAAGCCATTTGACGATTGCGTTTTTCACTGCCGTCATTCATCTTTTAAAACGAACCTCTTAGGAAACAAAACTTTACTTTAACGGGTTCAAAAGGTCATGGTTTCTGATTTGTGATTGGTGGATTTCCATCCGTTTTGTGCGTTTCTGTGTTTCAAGGTTGGTTGCTTGTGATCGTAATTATGATTGACGGCAGCGAAAAACGCAATTGTGAAGGCGGCTTTTGAACTTTAGGGTTCGCATGTTTGTGAAAAGCGCAGTAACTGTTACATCAATAACAGGTGACCCTAGGCCTTTTCGTAACTTTTAACGATAATTCAACTTGGCCCTCAACGTCGTTCTTTCGAACACTATTAAAAAACGTATTACAGATTTTCCCTACTGTAACTTAATCTAGGGAATATATTATAACATCTGTCATGCCTAAAGGCTTGGTTAGCACTGGTGGCATCGACTGTTAAAAATAGAGAGCTGAAGCAACGACGACGGCGACGGCCACGAAAAAACGTCAGTTAAAAAGTGAACTCATGCCGCCCCAAACTTTATCGCGCTTATTCCACCTCGCTTGATTCGTTTGATTCGTCAAATGAAATTAGGCACTTGCACGTTGTAATCGCGCAGTTACGGCAAAGAAATGTACAAAAAAGCGTGATGCACGTGCAAAGTTGTTCTTTTGCTAATATAAATGTATTGCTGTTTTGCCGTTCACGTTGCCGTCGCCGTCGTCGTTGCTTAAGCCCCTAAATGGCCAAGACCGTCCAGGGAAGGGAAGTAGGCGTCGCCGTCGTTCTTGCTTAAGCGGCTCCCTGAGGTTAACCGCGGTTGACGAGAGAAATTTGCAAAAACAAGTCAAAGTAGGTGAAAGCTAAATTTGTTATTTTCACTTTTCAAAGTTTTATACGTTATCAACACGCTGCCAATTTACTAAACTTGGAAACTAAAACTAGTGATATTTTCGGCGCCATTTTTCCAATCATTTTATACAAAACTGTTCGAGGAAAGTTACATTAACTTTTTACTATAAACATCCTTCGCGAATATTCGTAATTGAATTCGTAATTTTTGACAAAATGAAAACATATTTATATTCACTCTTCGACATATCCTTGCTGGACTTTTCACATGTCAGTAAAATCCACAAAGGCCTGGCGGTGATGACACACCCAACTTTCGTGACATCTTGTCGGGACTCAAGATTCTGTTTCGCTCATTCAGCGCGTAGATACGATGGAGAATTATTTCCTTTTTGTCTTCATCCGTTTTAGATTTGTAAAATTAATTCGCTTACATCTTTACGTCCTGAATCTTGTTTATACAGTTTCTAGGACGGATGCAATTTCCCTCATCTGAGCGGCGAATTTCTGAAAGCAAGAAAGTTGTGCTTTAAAGAAAAAGAATTATACTTAATAACCGGGCTGGCGTGAAGAATGGAATTTATCGCTCACGATTCTAAAACTGGTCTCTTTTTATGTTGAACGACAGAAGTTATGTCCTGGAAACGCAAATCAAAACACGTGTCCCTCTGAAAACGACTCTTCGGAGTAGCGGTAAGTCCAAATAACATTCAAAATCACTACACTCATGCGTCTAATGCCTATCATTTGGTTACAGTGTATTGCTGGTGTGCACGTGACGTCACCACGGCTATGCTGGAAGTCCAGAAACTCTACTTTCATGTAAATTCCTCAAGAAAAAATTTTGTTGTATTGACCCCCAACATGGCCGCCTCGTTACGAGGTTGCAGACCAAGATCAGGTGAAATTTTGAGTTTTTTGGCCCAATATTTCTTTGTTTTCGCATTTTCATTAGTACAGAATCTTGATCCCAAATAAAAACAATTGGTTTAAAATCAAACCAAGTTCCCTTGCATGACTGACAAATAACTTAATTCTCTTAACCTGTATGGTTGATCAAATGTAAGGAGAAATAAGACGCTGATTACCATAAGATGTAGGAGGGTTGATAACAGTGCAAACGGACAAGATAACACCTCTTATACTTTACGGTAGATTACCTTGAATTCACCAATTGTCATTTCAAAGGACTTTGTAAGGAGAGCTCCAGAGGGATCTGTGACTGTTACTAATGCTGTAATGTAGGGAGAATTTAGGCTGCGGCAAGCACTGGAACTCACACCAACAGAGAGCTTCCACTTCATGTCAACCAGCTGGGGGAAAGATGTAATTTCTGTCGTTACAACAGGTAGTTTGCAAGAAAATATAGATTTTTGTCAGAAGTGTTGAAAAAAATAATCGTCACCCTAGTTTTTGGGCTAAAATAACAAAAGCAAACAGGCCACAGTGATTTCCATTTTGAAACAAACTAAAACCAGTTATCCTGTCGTTGAACCTGTCTAATTCAAGCAGAAAAAAAAACTACAGTAGAACCTCTGCTCAACAGTCACCTAGGCGACAGGGTGGCCTTGTTATGGGAGGTAGGGGTGTAACAGGACTCTTCTTTGGTTTTGTTTCTTGTTTCTTTTTTTCCTCGGAGTACAACATGGTTATTGGGTCAAGTTCATGCTTACTGTAGCCTATTAATTACCTGTCCCACATTCAAAGTCTGTGCTAAGTCGGAGCTGCATAAAAGTTTCCCCTGCAAGACAAGAAATGTAAGAAAACTTTTCAAAAAAGTAAGTACACGGAAAAGGAAACAGGGTTCAAAATAATGACCTGATAACGGACATTGTCCAATCAGAATGGCGACTTGACTGGCCAAAAACTTCACACGCCAAACACGTTGAGCTAATGATTTGCTCACTGACTGTGTTGCTTTTCAAATTTTTCTGTTTTCGTTCCCGCTGCACCTGCCTTCATCATAGTAAGATCCCAAATTATTTTTTTCATGGAAGTACAATGTATAACAATCGACCACACCCTTGCCTGTTCATTCCAGACATGTTTTATAACTGAGAGAGTAGCTTCTTTCCAGCAGAGAGATGATTTAAGCTCTGTTATCAGTTTATCAGCAGGTAGTTTAGCTTTAGCAGCAGACCTTAGAAAATTAAGAAAGAAAAAAAAAAGAAAACAATTAACAAAAACATAAGAGGCATAAGAGATTCAGGGTTGCAGTCATCATAAAGGAAGACACTACAATTTATTGCTATTGCCAGGTTTTATCTAAGACGTGCCCAATGTTTGGGAATCCATGACATTTGCAGATTCTGGATCCCATACTGTGGATTCCAGATTCCAGGTTCTTGATTCCGGAATCAGTGTCCGTGGAACTCGGATTCCGGATTCCAATTGTTAGTGAGATCCAGATTCCTTGAGCTGTATTCCAGATTCCAAGGCCCAGGATTCCAGATTCCACAAGCAAAAAATAATTTCCCAGATTCCAGAATCCTGATTCCCTTACTAGGGGTGATAACACATCTAAGATTAGAGAAAACTAGATGTCATACAAACCAAATGTTGAACCACTGAATGTATCAATAGAAAAAGGAGATTGGTTGGTGATATTCAATATTTATTATTACTTTCTCCAGTGAAGGTTGTCACATGACAAAATAGCTACCCTAGATTTCGTAGTTTAACTTTTTGTGATTCAAGCAGAAAGAAACTACTGGTACAGGCATAATAGTAATCTTATAATTATAATCTTTTTACAACAATAATGTTTAATTTTTCTCTTTTAAGTAGGGTTTGCTATTTAACTGGGTGAATCATCAAGTCATGCATTATCCTACGAGCAGAGGTCTCTTTATTGCATGGCTTTTAGCATTTATGGGTAGTCATGCATAGAAACTATCAAATTTGATAGTGTCACAGTAGCTTGTGGGAAAAAAAAACACCTATTTTAGTGGCTCCAAAAAAGTAGCTGTGAGGTGAAAATGCTTTTTCCACTGAAACAAAAGCTGGAATGAGAACAAAAACATAAAAGAAGGAGGAGGGGCGAGAAGGAAGGTTTCCTTTCTCTTCCCTCCCCCTTCCCCTACCTCCCTTTTTTTTTGCTCTAGCTCCAAATCTTCGTGCAATAACTTGAGTGGAAACGCTTGCTATACAGCAGGGTTGTCACTAAGATTTCAAGTTGCCGGGTAAATACAACAAGTAGGCGGTGAATCAAACGGCAGGGATTTCTTTTGGTTCTATTTTTCTTCTATTTTCCAATAAAAGTAGCCGGGGGCCACTCTCTTAGTAGCCGGGGAAAATCCCCGGCCCCGGCTCTTAATGACAACCCTGTATACAGGCTAGAGAAATGTATTTGAATAGCACTAAGGACCCCACATCTTAACATAGGAGATCTTCAAAAAATCATAATCAAGCTAGACTGAATGTCCATACTGCCTTTTCCTCTTTGCACATACCTGAATATATAACTTATGGCATTAAATATCAGTTTTGCATCATATGATATCCCCGCACTTTGAAGACACTAAAAGATATCATAACAATGAATGTAATTAAAAACTGAGAAACCTTTGAGCATAGTTAAAGGAAGTGACCAGTGTTGTACGCTCTTGCCGTGTCCACTGGACCCGGTTCATTACAGAGGGTCTATGGACCCCGCCCAAATGGGGACCTGGTCAAAAAGAGATTAAATGGGGGAGAGAGGTAAATGTCCAGTCTTGCCCTTGGGATGTGTGAATTTCACCAAAGTTATTTTAAGACCAATTAAACACTTGAACTTCCGATTAATTATTAATCGGAAGTTAGTTTCCTTAGAGGTCCGCGGTTCAGTGTTGTCAATTGATCAGAATTCAACAGTCGTCATTACAATATTCTGCATTGTTTGCTCTGAAGCAGTCGCACATGGACTTGCTGACGTTTCAAACAATCAAGAATTAATCAAAATCAAGAATTAAGAATTAAGAATTATTGGATTACAGCTTCATTGCAACCTCTAAAATATTTTACGTGAAATTCACATTATCCAGGCCAATACCATGCGATGGAACTCAGCATTTCGGGTGATATAACTCTGCATCTATGTAATTTGCTGTTTGTAAGTAACCTGTTTTTGATACAATGCGGATAATAATTTTAAAAAAGTGGAGACGAGATGTTCCACTCCCAAAAGAGCAAACTGTTAATATTTATCTTTCTGAATAAAAAGCTTATTAGTAAAAAAAACAACTCTGGTTTCGGGCGACTTGACCATAAACCCAGCTGAGGACCCAGAACAAGGTTTTTGAGGCTGACTTGCAGATGGACTAAAACAGAGGTTTCATTTCATCTGTGGCACAGGCTATTCTGTGGCCTAAAATATTGTACAATGCAAGGTTTCAGTACCTTTTGATATTGCTCCAAAGGATATAATGCCAGCTTGTACTGGAGAAATGCTGCTGCATCCTGACACTACAACAAAAGTTTGACAAGTACATGAGTCATCATTGTCACATTCTTTGCTCACTTTTACTCTGGGTACCACAGGTTTTTTTCCTGGGCACGTGTGGCAATATGCTTTGGGGTATTGGGTGTTGTCACCTGTAATCACAATGGTTGATTCTTGAGACATTCCCTGTTATTAAAAACTGAATCATTGGATGATGCAATTCTAGAGCTCTGATTGGCTTAGCTATCATGGTATATGAGTCATTATACCATGCTCTCCAAATATGGTAACAGTACACGTCTGCTCAAAATTAAAAACAAGCTGAAAATTGGTTGTTTCTACAAATAAAATCGGGAAGAATTCTTGACATTTTGTGGGCATTTTTAAGAAAACAATTTATTATTCCACTCGCCCTTGGTGGATATGAGATGATTACAGCCAACTCAGTACTACGCACCTCGTTGGCTATCTACCATCTCATATCCGATGCACACTCGCGTAATAATTGTTAAGCAGAATATTATAAAGAGCCAAGTAGTAAAGCATCCAGATTCTGAATGTTTTCATATTTAATGGAGTTGTAATAGGCCATTTTACCGCTGTGGGCTTGTGCCCTAGCCTTTGAGGGAACTTGAGTCTGAGGTCAACCTTGTTTTGATACAAACCTCCTACCTTTTCTAATGGAAATTTTGCTTAACCCATTCACTCCTGGAGATTTTGCCCAAAAACGCGTTTTGAAGCTAGTCAAGTGCTTTTCTGGTCACTGTCGTGCTATAAAGAGCTAAAACTTACCACAAACCGGTTGACAGGTCGTACACTTGGTGGCCTCAAAACATCAGCTTGCGAAGTTCGGGCATTTCGAAAAGTGACACAGCAGTCTTGACTTTTACTTTTCGCTTTTTCTCCTCCCTTCTTTTTTCGCTTTTCTCGTCTCATTTTTTTTTTCTCTTGCATTTCGTAGCCTTCATTTTGGTGGGAAGAGATTTTAGGAAAGCTTTTAGGATCTTAGGATTAGGTGAAAGGAAAGGTAGGTGGGCAATGGAACAAGATTTTCATGGAGATTTTCAGGTCAATGTCACGTGTTTTTTTTGCTTCTTTCTCCGGTGTCCTTGACTGAATTGTGCTCATTCTGGTATGGTTTGAAAGATCTCTTCACTCTACACAAGTTAGCAAAGAAAGTTGTCCTTGACCGTTAAAACTGATGACGTCACAAAGGGTAGAAAGGACCTGGATCCGCACGGGCGGTTACAGGTGGTTCAGGGGCGAATGGGTTAAAAAATACTAGTTTGCATAACAACAATTAACAATTAGTTCATGCGGCAGCGTGCGTATGTCGAGATATTGAGCACGCGGGAAGTTTGGAGAGCACGAAAGAGGCGTAAGAGTTGCACGAGGCGCAGCCGAGTGCAACTCTAGCCTTTTGAGTGCTCTCCAAACTTCCCAAGTGCTCAATATCTCGACATACGCACAGCTGCAGCATGAACTAATTGTTTTATAACATTATCAAAGCGATCAATGCAGCAGTTAACTGAAAATTTTAAGCAGTACGCGTTAATGATTACGTGACTATATTTTTTTTCCTCACAGTTAATCTTATGTTTTTTATCCTGAAACTGAGAGAAAGTGTACTCTAAAATGATTGCAAAATCCATATTTAGGTGCCGGAAAACTTTTAATTTACCGAAAAATTGTTATTGAGAGAAAACAACTTTGCAAAGAATGATCTCACGCCATAGCCCGCACAGCTCGCCGAGATGACAACAACAACAACAACACTCACCTCTTTTCCTTACTATCGGTTAACAAATTCAAACCTTTCCTCTTAAATTTCCTTATAAAACACATGGTAAACGCTTCATTGTCTATTGCTGAGTTATGGATGCACTCGGGAGACTCAGGATTGCTAAGCTCCCAACAACTCGAGGAATTACGAATAGTTTATTGACGTCATCAGCGTGCTCAATAGGAATATGAAGCACGCTCGCGCTATTGAATTTGATTAGGTGAATTTTCTAGCTATGTTATAACATGATTTACATAATAAAGCAAGAAGGGTTGCATTGAAACAAGGTCAACTCCAGCCTCACTTCCAACTGTAATATTTATCATTAATAGCAAAATGGGCTGTTGCTGGTATTGCACTATTATATACTACTACACGAGAAATTTCTGCAATTTGATTGGCTTAGAGCAGTGGTATTTCAGCTTCATTTGAAATACCTACATGTGAAAATTACAAACCTTTTGCAGGTAGTAGTATAAACAAATAATAGCATGATTTGTACGCGACATTTGGCATAAATACCACTCGCAATATTTCAAAATTGTCTCAAATTTACCTATAACAATTTTGAAACATTAGTCGTGGTATTTATGCCAAATATCACTACAAATCATGCTATTACCTTTACAAAGAAAGAGGAGGGATAGGGAGAATATTTTTTGTACAGAGGTCAGGAAAATGGATCATGGATAAGGTAACAAAAATATATTCTCACTAAATCAGTTAGTAGAGGATAAAAGCTTAACTACCAAGGTGAAATCAAGTCTCTAAATGAAGTAGTCAGTTCATACCATTTCAGCCAGAATGTCCTGCGGCAATGAATTCAAAGCTTCCACCGCAGAGTTGAAACCTGGGCATCACAGAGTAGCATCACAGGAGTTAATCCTTTGCGTAACGGGAATGCAGATCGAAATACAAAACACATAAAGCATTGAAATACCTTGCGGAACATCTGTAAAGACCAAAGACATCTCAGCTACTAATTCAAGACGATTTGATACGACCCTAGTATCCCCTGGTACTGCATTAACGCCTCAAATCAGCTCCGCTAATCTTTGCACTTCAGCGCAGCCGCCTGCGCTATCGAACTGCGGATTCTCGTCAACAAACAATATACGTCACTTATACTGAAAGAAATCATCCCGAACTACCGAAATGTGAGCCTTCAGACAGGAAGTTCAGCACTATAATCCAAAATGGCGGTCGAAGAGGTTCATCTTAGTAGAATTGTTTAGAGAAACTAGAGAAAAATATGAAATTGGTAAGATAACAAGACATTGTCTTTCCCTTTCTTGTTCGTTTAAAGATCAGATTGTAATTTTTTGTCGTGCATTTGTTAGTTTTCTCTAGGCAGGACTAGCTCTTCGCCATGTTTAGTTCTTCAATTCAAGGGAACATCGATCATGCTGGATTGTTCGTTGGATATGTCCACCTTGCAGCATTTCATACCTCTATCTTTAGTGAATAAGTAAGTATCTTGAATGTCACCCTGTAACTCTACCTTTATATTTTTCAAATTTTAGAGAGGGAAAGCAGGGGCGAGATTGTGAAGATATACGCACGGAGGCATAGTTAGAGCGGCAAAGGCGTTCCAATTAGTTTGGGTCTAGAGCTAGGGGGTGGGGTGGGGTGGAGATGTATTTGTTACAGGTTAAAATTAACTTCAGGTTAATGCATCAGTCAATTCCAGCTTTTACAGATGCCATCAGTTTGAAATAGAATATTTATTGTTATTGTTTGTCAAGGTCTTTCTTCGTGTATTTTTTATTACCAATTTTGTAAGTTAGTAGGAGCAATTCAAATTGATCTATTTCACCAATTTCTTTGTAGTGAGAAAGTTAGCCAGGCAAAAGTGTGGACCACAAGGGAGTTACAAGACATTGAAGGATTTTCTGCTCAAAATGTAAGGTAGAAGATGCATTATGGACGAGTTGAATATTTAAAAAAAAAATACTAGAAAAAAGGATTGGACCATAAGAAGGCTTGAGGGGTCACCTTCACATTATTTTACAGCAGTATAAAGCAAGTAATTAAGCTGTAACTTTACTTGTCAGTCATTAAAAATTTGAACTGGTCAGCCTAACTTGATTGTCAAAACTTGAAGTAAATGGCATTATTGGCACTCAATAATCAATTTTTAGCATTTTTTTGTTTTAAATTGACCATACATGTAAAAGTGAGTGAAATATAAAAAACGTGCATTCAAAAAGCACTGAGAAAGAAACATCAACTAACATACATAATTATTATCAAGGAAGAGTTATGGATACTCTAGTGTGGGCCACAAGTCAGAGCATGATTTTATTGCTCTTCTTTAACTTTCTTTGTCACAGACACAAACACAAGGGCCACCTAAATTTTAACATTCAGACACGAATAAAAGTATGTCATCCATCTGGTATCATCATATTTATCATTTTGGGTTGATTAATGATGTTGGGCATGAGCATAATTCAGTGTTGTAAATGCAAAATGTCACCCTTCTAATGGAACGTTTTTCAAGTAAATTTTCATCTCACCTGGCTACTACAGACTCTGAGACACAAACTTGCAGTCTGGAGGGAGCTGGCTGTCTATACATGGAGTGATGTTCATCACCCTTTTTAACCGCTGGCTGGTTAGGTCAATTATTGGACAAGCGTCGGCCTGCCCAGTGGGAGACCATTGGTTCAAACCTCAGCCAGACCATTATCACTCAGGGCCTTTAAATAACTCAGGAGAAAGTGCTGCCTTTGTACTAAATACATCTGCGAATGGTTTGACTTTCTAGTCTTCTCCATGAGGACAATAAACTGTAGACCCTGTCTCACAACCTTTGCACATGTAAATCCTGTGGGATGTTAAAGAATGCACCTACTGTTCATAAAGAGTAGGGGGAATAGTCTCCCAAGTGTGGCGGTCTATCTCTCATAGGGGGAGGGACTGTTATGGACTCGCATAGTGGCACCACAGGCTGCTGTGTTGACCCTTCAAAGAACTGGTGAACCTAAATACATCAGTCAATCAAATTAACAATCAGTCAATGTAAACATGCATATAAATTTTCAAAGCTGTGCATTCTTTTGTACTGTAGTTGCTGTGTTATTGCAACTTTCCTTCAATGTTTTAAGTAGTTATTTTTGTGTTTCACTCTGTGGCTGACCAGTTCCCAATGGCTGAATTGGCTAAAATTTGTGACTCAGCTGATTTTTAAACGTTCCTTAAGGAGCCAGCTTTTAGATAACTTTGAAAATACTTCTTAATTAAGTTTAAAACTTTGTAATTAATAATTAGCTAACATTGTAATTAGTATTAGATTAAGTGTTAGTTGTAATTAGTTATTATAAATAATGTAATATAATCATTGTTCTTGAAAAGCCCCTTTGGGGAGGTAATGATAAAGTATGTATGTATTTACATTGTACTCCTCATTTTTAATATGCTGCATCAACATGATTTTTTGCCAATCTTAGAACTTGAAAGAAATTGCTGGGAAGATATTCATAGATGCTGAACCAAATTGCTGCCCTCCAGAGGTATTTAAAACTACGTAAAAGCAAATCTAAAAAGATGTGTCTTGACATGTCTCTTAAAAGTACCCACTGATTCTTATCACAGATATACGTGAGAAGGCTGTTTTACATGCACAATGTAGGGGTGACAGCAGAAAATGATCTAGTGCCTAAAGTTGCCAGAAGGTGCCCCTTAATTACGTTCTAAAACAGAAGCATGATGTAATTTTCTGAATGAATGTGCTGAACAGGACCTATTATGCTTACTAAATTGCTAATGTACAGCCTTATTAAAGATATTATCATGTTAATACACTAGCTGGCAACCAATGAAGTTCAAAGAGAACTGGCGAGGTATGGTTCTACTTCCTAGTGTTCATAATAAGTCTTGCAGCAGTGTTCTGGACTCATTGTAGCTTACAAATCTGAAATTCAGGCAGCCCATATAAAACTATTACTACCGTATTTATTGGACTATAAGCTGAGCGATTTTTACACAAATTAAAACTGAAGTGAATTGAAATTTGGGCTCTAGAGAGGGTCTCGGCTTATAGCTGAAAGTTTTTGAAAAAAAATTTTTTCCGGCGCATAGAAACTCTACTAAATCGAGATGTATTTACGTATAAGCCGAGCTAAAGTAAAGAAACACAATATGCAATCGTTGGTTATTAACTTTTAAGAATGTGGTGGCTTTTAAGAATGTGGTGGCTTATAGCCGGGTGTTTTCGATTTATTTTTGGTTCTTGTTATGCCAAGTCTACACGTTCAAAGTTTGGGGTCTTGGCTTATAGCCGAGATCGGCTTATAGTCGAATAAATATGGTAGTAACAATATTGTAATTTTGAGGTCACAAAAGCATGTCAACTGATGTCTATTTAGTTCTTGTGAATGAAAGTTACGTAAATAAAATATGCATGCCTCTTATGTTAAACTTTTCAGTCCCAAAAGTGACCAAAAACAATATGAATTTCAACAATTAAAATGCAACCAATTGACGCCAATGCTTATACAATTCAGGGCAAACAAGGTTTGTTATGATAAATCCACAAGTGGGAAATTTTTGATTTCATTTCAATGCCATAGTTAATTAGGGCTCTCATATTAAATTTTTTTAAAGTTTAAGACAAATGTTAACAAAACTTTGCATGTACAGGCTGAACTCTAAAATTCAGCATGACGAATGGGTATATAGCATACACTATATTATTTTGTTGAGGTAAAATAAAGTGACATCAGTAAAAAGGTCGCCATTGGTCGCCATGTCTGCAACTATTATATATGTACCTTGCAGATAAAAAACTGTAGTACTCTTTTTGTGTCAAATTAAATTTTTTGTTATATGTATTTTATTTCAGGAGTGTCTGCTAGACTTTTCCAACATCGATATCATTTTGATATCCAACTACCATTTTATGTTAGCTCTGCCATTTATAACTGAAGTAAGTGGACGTATATGATATGAACAGGCAAGAAAAGTATTCTTTTTTTATTGAAGTCCCTCATTTTTTCCTAATCTAGCTCTTTTTTTCTAGCGTTCAGGTTTTAAGGGCAAGATTTATGCAACTGAACCAACAGTTCAAATTGGCAGGTAATAATTTGTAGTTTGTTGTTTTTTCAGTTTCGTTTTAATTTGGTTTTTTTTATGCATGTGTGTGTTTGTTGATTAGGGAGATTTAATAATATTACAAGAGACAGGAGATTCAAGTTTGCAATTTCTAGGAAACGAGCAGATAAAAGTCAGTGCAATGTAATTCTTGAGGATGGACCTGATATAGTTCTACATATTTTGTGTACACATGATGACAAGTGAAGCAACTATTATTCTTGTGATAAAATTGACGATAACTTCTAGAAACATGATTCTAAATTTTCTATGAATAATTATTAATAAAATTGCTTCTGTACTTTGGACATGACTCCAAGGTTTCAACCATTTACAGTTGACCAGTGATACTAATTTGCAAACATGTAGTCAATGTCAGCCACAAAACAGTTTCAAAACAACCCACAAACCTACAAATTATATTCTGCAACTCATGAATTCCCTTTTTTTTTAGTGTTACCTTTTTGCCCCTAATAGTGTGCAGAGACAAAAATTCACAAAATGAAGAATTCGCTCATTGTATCTGTAAAATCCTATAAAATAAATAGGACCATGCAGAAGTACTGACTGCAAGATGTTTAAATGGTACCAAACACTATATATAGGATTTCATCTACATGTTTAAAAGTTAGCATGACTTTAATACTCTCACCATAACATGGTCTCAGAATGAAAGAGTAACTTTGTGAGTAGAATTTTTCATTTTAATTTGTAATCATTCTTTGCCTTTTTTGATTACCGGTAAATGATTTAAAGGGAACTAATGCTAGAGATGGTGGTGTATGCCGAGCGTGTGCCAAAAATTAGTAAAGGAGACATGTGGAGGAAGAGTGAGGTTTTAAGGTGAGATGATTTAAATAAATTTCCTGGTGGATAACACATTGAACTTTCTCCATTTTGGGCTAATTTTTTCAGGTTTCTCTGCAGACTGGGTTGGTGTTGAGTCAAATTACACTGTGGGAGTCTGTTTTGAGGACGGGTCAGAGTCTTTATTAAGGGGCTGGTTGTTTATTACCTGTGAGGTGGGGCCGTCTATTTTGCTGGGGTTCATTTTAAAATCTTTATTGGATTTGGGGGTAATTTTCAGATAGGAGAATTATTATCTGAGGGTCATTTTAATAAGGTTATGAATTTCAAAGTATTATTTTGCATGAATTAAAATTGAATGTAATAGCTGTAAATAGTAAACACTGATTGCAAAACATGACAGTTTCACAATTAATAATATGTAAAATTTATGGGTAAACAGTTCTAAAAAGGTAGGATGAATTGGGGGGTTGGTTCGAAAATCTTCTAAGCTTTCTCACAGTCTCTGATGCTTTCCTATATATCCTCCATATATATATATATTTTTTTTTTTTTGCTTCTCTTTACCCTTTTATTTCTTTTGCTTAGCAGTTTGCTGGATATCTTTTCTGAAAGTAAAAATTTTAACAACAAAACCTACTGTTGGATTGTGGAGTTGCTTTTAAGAAGTATAGATGTATACAGGGACTCGATTTTCATTCACATTTTTACTCACAAAATTTTAATGAGAGCTGACCTGATTTTGCATGTTTGTTTTTTGTTTTTCACTTTTTCTGACAGGTGTCTTCCTCCACCTCTTTGTGACTTAAAAGGCACAAAGTCATGGAAAACTCTCTACAGGTAACTTGTATATGTACTCTAGGGGTTTTGTTTTCAGCTTTGTAGTTTATAATAAAGTGCATTGCTCACAAGTAAAATGATTTAAATGGCGCTGTTCAAGCAACTTGTCTTTCATCCGAGCCAACAAAGGGATTGTGGGTTGGATGTACAGTATGAAATGCTTGCTTCGATTTCATGAGGATTTAGATGGGAGCAGCATTGCCGAGCAAATAGAGCACTGGACTTGTAATTCAGAGGCCCTGACTGCTAGCTGGAATTGTCCTCAATAAGTACAGAGTTCAAATTCCAGCCTTGCTTGCAAAATAGCCAGCTGGTTTGCCTCTAGCCAGTTGGAATTCTTAACCCTGTTAAGTTTGATTTGAATTATTTTGGTTTCAAACATTTGCTTGGCCAACTAGCATTAGTGGTAAGTAATGGGATAATAAAGCAAATATTTTGTGCGCCATTTCCAGTGAGCAATATTTGAAATAATCGACCCCTTTTGGTGCGAAAAAATTGCTAATCGCCCCCAGCTATTATTTAATATTAAAGGAAATACGGTATGACAAAGACACACAGAAACTCTTTCAATCTTTCAACCCTCTGGCCAAACTGCAATCTCTTCCCTATAAGCAATAAATAATAAATTCTATGAGACTATTTCTAATAATGATAACTGATACCTTACTTGAATTTGCTTGCTCTGCAGCAAAGATGAAGTGAGGGCTTCCATATCGAAGGTTCAAAATATTTGGTATTCAGAAAAAATAGTAAGTGTTTCAAATAGTTGTCATTGTCATGATTGGTTCAGATGGTAGCTCAATTATATCCAACCCATAATCCATTGATATTCCCCCTTGACAGAGCTATTAACTTCTACCACAATTTTTTGGAAAACTGTAATGGCTAAAGAGGTAATTCCACCTTACTGAGACTTAAGTTTAGTTACAGAGGAATATGTCTATTTAAGCTTAATATTTATAGTAAGATCCAACATGTGGGATATTATCAATGCTGCATTCTGATTGGTTGAGCTACTACAAGGCTATATGTTATAGCCCACTAGTTGTGAAAAGTGCCGGCTTTGAAAACCAGAACAATGGCAGCTGAATCATGTTTTGCTAGCTAAAGTTGTTTGGTCTTGATATTTTTGACCAACTTAGAAGTTAAATTTTACTAAAAACAATTATTCCTCTCGCCCTAATGCCCTCTGAGTCAACAGCCCATTAATTAGGCCTTCGGCCTCATGAGCTATTGACTCAGAGCCCATTTGGGCTCGAGGAATAATTGTTAAATATTACTAGTAAATAAGCAATGGTTGCTGAGTGCGGGCAGCAACGATCGAAGGTCAAAATGCTTTTGCTCCCGCACTGTGCTTTGCATAAGTTTTACAATTGACAGATAGTCAAAACATGCGTGATCTAGCCTGCATAACAGGTTCTTTGTAATATTCTTTATCATAATACTGTTTTTATATTTATTTTTTTATCACAGGATCTGTTTGGTATTCTAAAGCTAACAGCTCTCAGTTCAGGGTTTTGTCTTGGAAGCTGCAACTGGGTCATTGAGTCTGACTATGAAAAGGTATGCAGTGCCATAACAGTGTTTCATTTCTTATCATCTTGGCTCTTGTGGCCCACCTTTGAATAGGTGGAGATTGTGCTTACCACACTCCCCTCTCCCCACCTCTAACCCCCCCCCCCCCCCCGCCCCACACTTCTCTCTTAAACATAAGTGCAGCAATTAAATCCTGAGGACAGTTTGCGGTCATGTCGCCCCCAAACTATCTTGCCATCAACGAAATCGCCACCAAGAAGTCGACTCGCCACCAACGAATAACTCTGAAATAATTGACACAATTGAATACCTAGGTTTACTTACTTAAGATTTTTACTTTTTTGTCAAGCTTATTCGAATTTAAAGTCAACTCAAATACAAATCTATTGATCCTTGTAGGTTATCTTATAGGTTCTGTGAATGAAAATTTTGATATTTGAGTGATTAATAACTGGTAGAATCGTTTCACAACCACTGGTCATTTCTTTGAAATATGAAAATAAAGTAACGGTTTTAAAGAGACTTCTGTTCATGAAGGTTCAAAACAATGCTAAGCTATTAAAGCTCTATTCTTGGTGGTGAGATGGTTGTAAATTTTTAAATCTTTGTGCCGTCCTTTATTTCGATCATGTAATGGAAGCACCAAAGTTTCCTTCGCAGTAATCACGTTCAGCCCTATCTATTTTTTATCCTTTATTTTAGGTAATATATTTTTAAAGGTGGTCCTTTTCATAAGCCTTATAGGCTTCCTAATGCTTCCTTGCGTCATCTTCTTTTTAATTTTATTTATATATCGAACTTAAATAACAAAATGATAAAGTTGAATAAATAAATAATAAGTTGTTGAAGACAAGAAAAACAGAACTCTTGGGCTATTTGAAAGCTGTTTACGACAGCTTCATTTAAGTATGTCTGCATCATTGCTGGGTATGTATTGAACATATTGAAGCCAGAACATCAATATTAAAGATGCGTAATTTGTTTTGATAAAAACAGGTCAGCTACATTTCGTGTTCTTCAACGTTTACAACTCATCCCTTGCCGATGGACCAGTCCTTGTTAAAGAACAGTGATGCTTTAATAATGACCGGACTCACAGGGGCACCAACCGCTAATCCTGACGCTATGTTGGGTGAATTTTGCACGCACTTAGGTAAGCAAAGTTAAAATCAGACCTTTTTTCGTGGCACTTATAGTAGTTCAGTGTCGAGTTCACTATGACTGCTGAACAAGAGAAGTGAAGATGCATTTTTTACAGGCTTATACTCCATCTGAAGTAAATATGTCCTCAAATTCCAAAGAGAACAAGAACTGTTTATTTCTTTGTCTATTGTGTATTTTCAAATTTCAAACACTTTCTTGGCGGAATCTGTGAATATTTTACTTCATGTCGAGGCTGACCATTAATGTTTGTTAATTTGAAACTGGACTATTAGCCTGGTAAGCTGTTGCACCTGGAGCCCATAAGCCGAAGAGTGTGACACGCCAATGCTGAACCCTTGTATGTACAAGGTGGGGAGGGGGGCGGGGGTGGTGGTTGCCATGCCTCCTCTGAGGTTTTTTTATTTTTTTCCTATAGACAATAAAACATCAGCACCTGGCGTTTTCAGTAGCTGTTTGTTTAATTCTTGTGCGCATTTGAGAAAAGTTTAGTGATCGTCAGTTACTATGGTTACGATATATGACGTCATAAGTAGCAGGTGGTCAAGCCATTTTTGTGTGAAAATGCACGTTTTTCAACAATAAAAGTAAAACTTGTGGATGAAATGATGCAAAGTGCTTATTTATGTGTTATTTTACATGTCCAGGACAGAAAAAATTGCCACTTATCGCGATTTTAACCTGATTTCTAATTCTTGGTAAAATCCAAGCTTACTGTAACCCACTCATAGCCCATGATATGAATGGTGCGCGATGCGAGAAAGGTAGACCACACGACCGGGGCAAACTTCCCCTTTAAGAACCTGTTAGGCTAAAATTTGCCAGTTAGACCCCTCTATTAAAGAACTTGTTCAGCTTAAAATTTGAAACAAGTTCTTATTTTCTAAAATCTATCAAAAAAATATTGTACATTTGGGCAAATAAGATAAGTCAACATTCAGGATCTTCTCTGGAGACATAGGTGCCTTATAATCATTCCTTCATGTGCAATTGTAATGCCATATAGGTTTTACCTAAGGAATGAGCTGAATATCACTGAATACTCGTAGCTACAATGTATTTTTTTTCTTCACAAAATAAGAACCTTTTTAAGAGCCTAAATGGCCTAAAGGACCATTACATCTATGTAAGAACCTGTTTGGGCTAACTTGGGAAAATGCTTTTTCTCAGTGACGGGTTTTTACTGTATTGCTAAAACATTTTTTCTTTGCAAATTATTTACCAGTATTTTAATATTGTATTCCACAGCTACTACTCTAAAAAATGGAGGAAATGTCCTTGTGCCCTGCTGTCCGTCTGTAAGTTTTTTTAAAAAATTAAAGCAATGAGGAGAAATTGCTGCCTTTGTAATTATTACGTTGTGAGTGGTTAGACATTCTAAGCTTCTAGGATAAGAACGGTTAACCCATAGGCCCCGTCTCACAGTCTTTGCTCATACAGGAATTCTGCGGGACGTTAAAGAACCCACACTGTAGAAGGGACGTAGTCCCCGGTATGGGTCCACAATCAGTTAATGCCCGACAGATCAGATTCCTGGGCCATTGTCTTCGGCGCCCCTAGGGTTACCTTATTTCTAAATACGCTTTGTACCACCCGACACATGGTAAACCAATACCTGGTAGACGTAAAAATTTAATTCTATTCCACGAATATGCTGCAAGGCTAATCAATTCAGAAATCTCCTCCCCGCTTCCTCACGAAATTCATACTTTGGCACAGGGCCGCAAAGCTTTTGGGTCTTAGGGACTAAGCAAGCTCCAGTGTATAGTCACTGAAAATGTCCTTATTATGTTTGTTCTTACAGGGCGTGCTGTATGACTTGTTCGAGTGCCTGTACTCCTATATGGACAATGCCAACCTAACCTCCATTCCCATCTATTTCATCTCTCCTGTGGCCGATAGTTCTTTAGCCTATGCCAATATTTTTGCTGAATGGTATGACGCAAAAAGTTCCTTAGGCTTAAGTAGCCGATTTTCAATGTGAAGTAACCAGAAATTCCACAGCCACTGCAAAGTCAACAATGCCTTAATATTTTTTATCGATTGCTCTTCCACAAAAGCCATATGCTGAAACTACTGATTTTTCTGTAGTTTGAGCTTAAATGTCAGAGCCGGCCCAAACGGTTTTGTCTGTTTTTTCTTTGTTTCAGAGCGCGCTTAAGGTGATGTTACACGGGACGATTCGCAGCGACAATTTTTAGTGTAACACAGGGTTGCAATTTTGGAACGATGTTGTAGCTACTCGAAACAATGTCGCAACAATGTTGCAACGCTTTGTTGAGCTAAAAATCGTCGTTGCGAATCGTCTCATGTAACATCACTTTTAAAGTTCCCGGATATATCGCGTCACAATAAGCCGATGCTAGCAAAACTCTCAAGGCCCAATGGAGTAAAGGCCCTTGTTTTCTACTTAGTAAGAAATGATTCTCCACTTTCTAACCTTAAGTCAAAAAATATTATTTGCTTCGATCACTGAGCGTTTTCTCTCGCGCTGAATTGTCGAGAGCTATGTTCGTTAAGAGTACGACCATGAAAATAACGTGATGGTGGGGCGGTTTATTTTTCTCTTTCTCGCGCGCGCGACTTTCCGAGAAATTTCAACGGAAATGGACGTCAAAACAGTCAATGTAAATAAGAGAGGTCTAGATTCGAAGACGAGGACGACTACGAGAACGGCATTTAATTTTACGTTTTCTCGCCTATTCTCTAAAATAGACACCCCGGAAATCTTCTTTGTACTGTTTTTCACCACCAAAGTAAGCACGCTTATTTCCATTGAAGGAGGTTGAGCCCTCTCCAGATCGCTAAATGAGAAAATTTGTAACATTTGATCGCCCCATGTAAGGGAATCCGGATTCCGGAATCCAGGAATTTTTTGCTTGTGGAATCCGGAATCCAGGGCTTTGGAATCCGGAATCCAGCACTAAGAATCCGGAATCCTACTAAAGATTGGAATCCGGAATCCAACTTATTTATTAAAAGATCCACTCCAGATTAAATTGAGCTACTCGCTCGAAAGAAAAAGGCATCTATGGAAAGCCTCCCCAGGGTATAGACCTGAATGTGACGACATAATATCGGCATATTTGGCCGTCAAAACAATAGTTCACGAGCTCCATATGAAAGGTCGAGGTCACGGTCACATGTTTAAAATTCTATAATAGCCAGGGAACCCTTGCTTATGAGCGGCTGGCAGGATCACAAAATTCGGGGGTTTTCAAGGGAACACAGCGCAACCTTTTTAAGGTATAAATTGAATTGTTATAAATAACTTCGACCTCTGGCTATGTTTGATTCTCTTTTGTTCACTCGCTTCGCTGAACTTTAAAAAATCAAAAGCGTTTCTATGCATGCTTTTTGACCTGGCATAGGACTGGAAAAGGTGCACCTGGGGTGAACCTTTTCTTGAACCTTCCTGGTCCTCCTGGTTCACAATTGAAAATAAACGCCTACGTTCAACAGTTTACCAAAAAGAAAAAAAAAATTCACAGTCTCCTAGCGCCTAATTTGGTCCTAGTAGTTTCGCTGAGAACAGTTTCATGGTTTCGATAAGTAAAAACTTGCAAGAGGTGACAGGCCGCACATCTTCACCGGTGTGAAACCTTTGAAAACCTTTTCCATATTGCTCCACTGAGGAGAACTCTTTCAGGAATCTTACAGTTTAAAATTTGAACTAGGATATAGCTTCTATATAGCGGGCCAAGATACAGCTCGGTACAGTTTTTGTTCAGTAAAGGAAAATTGTGTAAGTTGAACAGAACCTTTAAAATGTACAACAGACAATTTATTCGATGTATTCCTGTTGAGATTTGTCTACTCAAAAATATAATAATTTTTCCAGTAGCTGCTGTTATCTTACGGTATCTGCTTTAAATATCTCCGTAAAGTTTAGGTTTACGCGATCTCAGAGAGCACAGTCTTTAAGTATATCCAGATCCGACACTGGTTTTGTGTATTTATCACGTCTTTAGTAGAAGCATGATTTAAATACATTGTGATACTGTGTCCTTTGGATGTCGCTTTGAAACTCAATCGCTTTGTAAATGTGACTTGTAGTTTTAATATGAGAGGAGAGTATTTTAAAGCTCGATATTTTTCAATACCATTGGCATGTTGTTTTTTTACCAATCATTGACTGGCTTCTTTGTGCCACTACATAATGTCTGCAGTTAAATATAAGTTTACAAGCAAGACCGGCGGTTTCGAATCTTACGATTCTCATCAGTTGTTATGTGGTGAGATAGTTTAGGTGAACTCTGAACCATTCCGTGTTGCTTGATTTGGTAAGCGTTTATATATCCACCCTGGTTTGTTTGGAGGATCGAAAATGGTGCGGTTTGGTTGGTTCCTTGCAAAAAACCAATCAGGTTGCTGTAGGTTCGATCCGTGTTTTCTCAAAGCTAGGTTGTGTTTTTACAAAGGTTTAAATTTGAAAAATAGGTGTCTTGCCTTACTTTTTTGTGAAGTATAAAAACATCTTGTTAAAATGTGTATGATGTGTAATTGTTCCTCAAAATGGCGCGGGACTATGTTGTACTTTTTTCGTTTCAATTTGCGGTGATGGGGTGTTTGTTATTATTCTTTTTTTTCCGCGGCGTTGCGGTGTGGACAGTCCCCCAATGTTCCCCTCATTATTAACCATAAACCCTTACGCAACTGTAATACATTCTTCCCTTAATTTATAAATCGAAAAGAAAACAAACTTGTTATGCATTCTAACAACGTCTTTCAATATAGCAAGATTCGAACACGAAAACGAAATGCGAAGAAAAGCATTAAAACAGAAAAAAATTGGAATCCAGCCCTTTTTGGAATCCGGAATCCACTGAGCTGGAGTCCGGAATCCAGTAGTTAGAATCCGGAATCTACAGTGTGGAATCCAGAATCCAAGACTGTCATGGATTCCCTTACATGGGGCGAATTTGATAACTTGTTTTCGCCACCACGACATGCTCGCTAAAACTCGTGGTAGGCTGACGACGGCTACCACATTTTCCCGCCAAAATGATGGTGGTTCGCGCGCATGCACTACTTAGTATTGGGAAAAGCTCTCTATTGTAAAAAACAAGTCGACAACAGTTTTCCATGGTTTTTACTCTTATCGACCATAGAAATTAGGTCAAAATGTTCAAAACTTTTCAGTAAAACCACCCGTTGAGCGGTTTGAACATTTGCATCATTTTTATGGTCGATAAGAGTACCGACCATGGAAACTTGTTGTCGATTTGTTAAATAGCCTTGACGTCAACGAAGAATCTTTTAAGGTCTTCTTTGTCAGTAGGTGATGCCTTTCCATAAGTACATGTACCCCGCTACCACTTCGTAGTGCTTAATATTAAGTGGCCATTTCCTGGGCCCATAACTGAATGATGTATGAGATTTTCTTTCTTCAACATCTTGTCTCTTTACAGGCTCTGTCAAAGTAAACAGAGTAAAGTTTATTTACCAGAAGCGCCTTTCCCACATGCTGAGGTATTCTATGTTTTAAGAAGTTTACCCGTCGTAAAGAAAACACTTGCAACTGAAGATGGTCTTGTTTTTTAATCGTCGTTTATTTATTTGTGACTGTGTTTTCTTCTTTCTACAGCTTGTTAAAACAGGAAGATTGAAACATTTTCCTAGCATACATGGTGAGTGGAGAGGTGATATCTGAAAGGAGGAAACGCTTTCACATTTATTAGTCAAAACTTTAAAATTAAAGAAGTTTCCTGAATTAATTTACACCTTTTTTTTATCGTTTTACAGATGGGCTAAGCAGCTGCTTTAAGACTCCCTGTATCGTGTTCACTGGACATCCTTCTCTACGATATGGAGATGTGGTGCATTTCATGGAGCTTTGGGGCAAATCAAGTGGAAATACCATTATCTTTACTGGTATGTACTCTTGTTAGAGGACGGTAATGGCTTTAAAGCACACTTATTCGAAACCATACCTCATCACCCCTCCCAGTTAACCTTCTAGTGTCCCACCCAGCGAATAAAGGATTTTCATTCTATTTCCAATGTAACGCCAAATCATCATCGGCATCAGGATGGCTATCATTATCGTTATTTTTATTATCATCATCATCAACAACGCCATCATCATCATCATCATCATCATCATCAACATCCATCACTTATTTTCTAAAATTCTTTCCGTGAAAAGAGTAAAGACTACAAGAATTTAACCTTGATTTGTAATCTGTTAGTTCAATGGTATCATCTTCGCTTCATCCGCTAATAGAATCCTAAGCCCATTCCTGCATTACGGTACCCTTTAAGCATTTTTTATAACCAAAACTGAAAAGTCTTACTAACTTGAATTACAGAACCTGAGTTTCCTTACCTTGAAGCCCTCGCTCCATACCAACCACTGGCAATGAAGGTGAATGAGTTCATGCGCGCGATTCTTTCTTCAAACTATTACTTGTTTCGTATTTTTCCACTTGACTTTCTTGTTCACTTACATACTAGGGTATGGTTATGGATGTAATAACGATTTCACTTTATCCAAATATAATATGAGTCATATATTATTTCTTCAAGGCATGTTACTGTCCTATTGATCCGAGGCTGAACTTTACTCAAGCAAACAAACTTATTCGTGAACTCCAGGTGAGATGGTTTACCGCTTTAAGTGTTTACGGACGTAGTTTCACTCTCAACATTGCTAATGACTAACATATCTGCCCCGTATGCTCTTGATCTATTTTTATTTAGGCCATAACGCAAAATAGCCTCACGATTGTTTTCAAGTAGAAACTTGAAGTATAATGTTCAGGCGCGCATCCACACCGGTTTCCACCGTTTTACCCAACTCGGTCAGATTTTTCATAATAAATATATTTTTAATAAATAAACTTTCCAGGTTGAAATCTTGCTCCATATCCAACATACAACATGGAAATTAACCTTCATGAAATAATCCGCCGATTTGCAAGGCATCATCCGAGGAAAATGGAACTGGCCAATATCTTGTCTGAATGACTCACTGAAACCCGGGAAAGGGGACTTTAGGGAGTGGCGCATACCCGGCCCCCCCCTCCAAGAAGCTTGTACCTTCGGTTCTCGTTTAGGAAATGGGTCAGTATTTATCCTAGATCCGCGCCTGATGTTCATGTTCTGTTTTCTTTTGCCATTTCAGCCCGGCCACCTTGCCATACCGGAAGCGTACACAAGGCCACCTGATTTACTTCCCCATAGAACAGACTTAACCATTCAAGATACGGTGAGCTCCTTATAGTCACTCGCTGCTTATTTGGTTTTCCACAGGTATAAGATTCTTACGACGAATGCGTATTCACTGCTTATCCTGGGAAACCAAACTTATCATAGTGCTCTCTTGGGAGCGTGAGTTTCCCTTGGGAGTCAAAATAGTGGAGATCTTTTATTACGGACCTTTAAAAAAAGAAGAGAATTCTTCAGTCATGAACAGTTGTCAATCTAAAGAAAGTTCGTTAGAACTTTCGGAGCCCGTTTTAATTCCATCTAAGTCCATGTTAGATCTCACCGGTGTGCGGCCTAGTCTTGGTGCCGAGGCTGGTAGGTTGAGATGGATAGAAACCTTGGTTGATTCTGTACGTTATGGGTCGTTGCTTGTAGATGCTAATCCCCTCACGGACTTTGCGCAATGGAAGGTCATGGCAAATAATCCCAACTCTGGAAAAAAAAATAAAGCCTAGATGGTTTCCGAAAGCTGTTGTGAACTTTCTTTTCTGCATTAGTGAATCAAGAATTGCTTTAATGGTAATAAATAATAACAGTCGGTAAAGTAATTATTAAAAAACTGTTTTGGACTTCTGTTTTCCCTTGTTTAGAAACAAAATTGTTGGTTCCTTATTGCATCGGTGGAGGAGGAGCTTAGTTTCATTGAATTTTTAAAGTAGATGGACCACTGTAAACCGATTAAAAAGCTTGAACCCCTTTAGGCCAGCCAGTTTAGCTTATCGACTCACTTAAAACAAACAAACAAACAAACAAATATTTAGACCATTTCCTTTTGGTCTTATAGGAGTGCAAGATATCTACGTTCAGCTTCTTAGATGTGCTTTCGCTCCCAGTGAACAGGCAATTTGAGAAGGTTATTTTGTCGAACGAGGTCAGTATATCTCACATATGTTATCCGAAATAGGAGTTAATCAGTGTAAATTTGTTATATAGTGGTGCTGTGATGTTTTCTTTGGTGCTGTAGATGGTGCCAACACCAATTGACGCTATATAAAAGGGTGATACAACAAATGTAATTTGTTCACCCAGGAAAAACTTAGGAACTCAAGAACTCCAATCTTGGACAGGATAAAATGAAACAGCAACCCTCTCCCCACCCCCACTGCCCCCCCCCCTCCCCCCATGTTTGATTTTGGGGGATGGGGGTCTAGATTTTCCATATATTAAAATTTTATTGTTGTTTGAAAGTGCTTGTGCGTTCCAGATCGAATTGGAATGTGCAAGTGTTGTTTTGAGAAGAGGAAAAATCGGAACTCCTGCTAAGAAACTTCTCAAAGCAATGACGAAAAACACAAACAAACTCAAGACACATGGTGTTGACGTTAGGACTTGAGCACGAGCCACAATGGCGGGAGGCGAGAGCTTTCAACGTTGTGCTAACTTTGCCCTCATACAACATACTTCTTTAGGTTACAAACTATACTTTCAGTAATAATTTAATAATAATTTGAACATATTTATGCAGGATTGCTGCTTCAGTTTTAAGAAAAAAACTGCTATCAATGCAGGTCCTGTAAAAAATTAAAAATGAAAAAATAAAAATAAAAAAGATTTAAAATATAGATAAAAATCAAATCACAATATTACAAAATAGTCACACCAAACGAAAGATCGAACAGTTATAAATTCTAAGAATTATTAAAAATTATTAAAAATTTTCGCACCTTTGTAGAAAAAAGCGCGCTTGGTGCATTCTAAATTAATTTTTTCCAAAATAAAGTCATTATTATTTCTAGTTTTGTGGCGGTGAATGTCACGGTTTCTTACATTGAAATAGTTAGAAAGGTATCTGGGAACTCTATTTGCAATGCACTCATCAACAAATCTTAAAATGTGTGTCCGTCTTCTATAATAGAGAGGTTCCAAAGGTAGTGTAAAAATTATATGAAATGTCTTCTTTGTTTAGTTGGCCAGCAGTCTTCACCCACAGGAAGTGAGGCCCGGAATAGCGGTTACCACGGTAACTGGAACCTTGGTAACAAAAGACAATAGATATACACTAGAACCTTTACACCTGTGTGGAGACGAGGAGCTAGATAAGAAAAGGCGAGTTTATTTCATTTTCAAGCTTACAAACAAACAAAACACTGAAGATTGTCAAGGGCGCCCAAACAATCTGAGCGGATGTTTCCATCAATTTCCAACGGATCGTTAGTGACTTGTTAGTGATGTGTGGATTGAAATCCTAAACTGAAAAGTCCGGTTCATCCTTTCTTTGGAAGGTTTTTATTCAGTTTGAGATCTGTACAATCATGTGAAGATATACGTTTGTTCCCCTTGTAGCAGATTCCAACCTTCAAGATAGTGAAGAACGCGGATCGAGAAAAGTTGCGCGAAAATCGCGTGGGGGCTGGGGAGAGACGGAGTAGTGGAGCCCCTAAGCATTGTCTTCAATACCTCATTGTGTAGTTCCTGAAAATGTCAAATCCCTTCCCCCCAACCCCCCGTCACAGAGGGCACTCTTGCATTAGACCCCCACCTCTCTGGCACCCCGTGGAAAGAAAATTTCCGTCAAAAATGCTGTTGCACTATTATGCGAAAGATCAGTGTACTTCAACACTTGCGTCAATCATTTGGGTTCGCATCTAAAAAACATATCGAGCACTGAAACCCTCCTTCTATACAGCGCATCTATTGACGTTTTGAAATTTGACATTTTGACATGAGAAACGCGGGGTAGGAGGCGGGTTGAGGTATTTAAAAAGATGCGTACTGGCTCTCCCCGTCTCTCTTCCCGCTGTTTTTCTATTGTTCGCTATTTCACTGCTCGCTTGCTTTTTTCGCTCGTCCGCACTGACCGAGAGCCATGCACACTATGTTAGCTATTCAGGAGCCATAATGGTTTAATTTTCATTGCCTGTTTTACACCAAAGCATTTTTTTACTTAGGGACCCGAAGATGGAGCGCAAAACTTCCCAGAAATCCTGCCATTTATGGGGCAGTGTACTCGTGGAGGATCTTTTACGATCTCTTGGAAAGGTAAGCCTGTATCATCCTAAATCAATGTATAAATTCTAATCTCTATCCTCCTCCCGCCTCCCACGGTAACCAGTCACCGCGCCACGAAACTATCTCTTCACCAACGAAATCGCTACCAAGAATAGAACTTAGCTTTATTATATTTATAAGTCCCAATTATATGAGTCCTTTCAATTTTTTTGATGGTTGAGACATTTCTTACTATTAATGTGACTATGTGATACAGTTAAGCCTTAATGTGTTGCTTGTGATGGACTGTGTGACCGCGAGATGCGGTTCGCAAGTCCAACCCACAAAAAATGACCCTTGCTTGCCACCGAGTCCTCAGTAGCTCAGAGGTTAGAGCATCCGAATCTAGAATACGGAGGGTCGTGGGTTCGAATCCCATCTGGGGCTCAGACTTTTTCTGTGTCCTCTTATGGTTGATTCTTTACATCTCCCTTTATTTCCTTCATAATATTAATATCAGTGGCATAGATATGCAACAAAGTAATGAAAAAGACTTTCATGGACAGAAATTGTCTCTTAACCGTTATTTTATTTTTGTTATTATCATTTTTCAAAGAAATGACGGTGATTGTGAGACTTCTTTATCTCTGAAATGTCAAAGTTTACATTCATTTAACCTATTACCCAGTATCTGGAGTATTAAGGGCATACGAAGTTCAACGCAAAGAACGTCAATTAGGATCGACAGATTTGTATCTGAACCGACTTCAAATTAGAGTAAGCTTGACGAAAAAGTAAATCTTCGGTAAGTAATCGTAGGCATTAAACTGTGTCAATTATTTCCGAGTTATTCGTGGGTGGCGAGATAACCGTAAATCCCTCCCATACCCTACCTATAGCGGACATTGACTTTCGATGTACTTGTCTTTGAGCGTGATTTTTATAAGGTACTGAGTCCTGTCAATTTTACCGTTCTTTTCTTCTCCAAAGCGAGGTATCCAGGATGTACACGTAGAATCTAATCAAGGAACTCATACTCTTCATTTGGTGAGTGGCCCTTTTGATCTCAAGAAATTCAAGGCTTTGTTCACACCACACTGGATACGTTTTGCGCCAGCACGAAAACCATACCGGATAGGGCTTCTGTTCACACCGCATTCCCAAAAACGACATCATAGTAGCTACATAAGAACGATAATTTTGGCGCGAAGTCTGTGACGAAACGAACTTGCGCCGCGCCGATCTCTAAGTGGAGAGTCACGTATCGGAGAGGAGTTCACACCATTCGGGATAGCTTTTCGTGTCAGCGTTAGAAGTTATCCGGTATAGCGTGGACATAGCCTAAGTTTACTTCAGTATTCGTTTTTGGAAGTTGTTGTTAATGTTTTTATCATTTTGTCCCTCTCAGCTTGTCGCGTTCGTAAGAACGCATCATAATCTGGTGTTCCTGTGGCACAAAGGCAGAAATTTTCGAGCTATCACCGGCGACTGCCGATGAACCGCGCCTTTTAATTTTATCAGGGGCACCTTGGCCGGGAAACTGGACTCCTTTCGACTCAATTTCGTTTTCGAGGCAGCTCCCCGCTAAAAAGCACTCCCACATTCTTATTCCGCCAGGGTTATGTTCTCGACGTATCTCGAACTTAAATTTATGACGTCGCCCTTCCGTGCATCCTTATAGCTTAGCTTTGTCAGCAGTAGATTAGCTGAAAGGTTCTACTTCTTTAAGCGGCGTTTTAACCCATGCTGCTAGTTGACTTTCCAAGTCGTAGTCCTAAATGTTATTGTTACTCTTGATTGCAGGCTCAAGATGACGCCATGATTCAACTGGATGGGAGTGGAACGCATATCGTTACACATGGAAACGAGGCTTTAAGAGTTGACATCCGGGATTCATTGCTTGACTGCCTGTCACAGTTTTAAACATCATCGTAAAAAAGGACACATTCTGTGACAGTCATAGAATGGAGAGAAGCGATTCCAAAAATGTCGGCTTCTTCTTCAGGATCCTGGCTGGTCTGTGCAAAACTTGGAGAACAAATTATCGCGTTCGGCGCCCTGTTTCCTGGGACTCGGGTTCATTGATATTCTCATCAAATGCCAAGGTCACAACGTCCTCAACACTAAACGGGGTATCAAGAAGACATTTGGCTGACATACTGTATGAGTTTTTTGCAGCAAAGTTTTTACACGGGGATTAACCAGGCTGCGAACTTTTGCTGCACTAATTTCTTGAAATAACGGTTAAATAGCCCACTCTCGATATATTAAAATTCTAACATGACTCAATCGACTTCGAGGCTTTCTGGTTATTTGTCCAAATTTGGTTTGGTTTTCTTTGTGCTCAAGTCTCTTCTGGGAATTGCGAGACAATGGAGTTGTGAAAAATTTGCAATTTTGACCTCAAAGCGTCGGAGTCATTAGAATTTTAATATATCGAACTCTATGTGGGTCATTGTTTGTGCATGAGAGGCATGGACCATCCTGAATCGAGCGAGAGACTGGGTTGGTGTTGTTTCGAATTGCAGTATGGGATTGTTTTAGTCTGCGTAGCAGTTGTTTTCGTTTCCTTTTAGCCAAGCAGAGAAACCACCCAAGACACGCCCGAGGGGGTACTCCTGGGAATTCTCGGTGGGATTGTGCCGCCTGGTTCTCTACATCCTGACCCTATTTCAGACCAAAAAGTGTCATTCTCCGTAAAATCCACCCGTTTTCAGACCTGGCCTCGCTAGGCAGAATTGATGTCATCGTTACTTAGATTAGAACGCAAACAAAAAGATTCTTAAAATGCATTTCGAATTCGCATAGTTTTCTTTCTTTCTAGTTTCTTATTCATTTGGAATTGAAACGACGAATACGTTTACACACTCCCTTCGGGGTGGCACATACCTATATAACTTATGTAAGGGAGCACCCGCCGCGAAAGACACGCGAGGGCATGGAGTAAAAAGGAGCAGTTTTTGTGTTCATTTTACTCCAAGCGAGACCTTTAATACATCTCATGTTTCTTGGGCATCTGTAAAGTAAAAGCACGATTGCAAATCCTCATGTGGGTCTTATCAGGAGGATCGTCTGTAAATAAGTTAAACTTTTAGGATGTAATCGACTTTTAAAGCAAATAAAAATTGCTTCACCATTGTCTCATGTTCGTCTTGTAAAACGGATTTATTGATTGAACATCGAAAGGAGGAATCTTTTAATCACGTGCTCAAAAGATCCTTGAAGTCTGAAAACTGGTACGAATTGGCGGTTATTTTAGCAACAAACGGCCATCGCCGCGTTAGCCTGTTCTAGGTTCCGAGATAGTCGGGTCCAATGAATTTGAGAAAGCGCGATGGCGAACGTCAAAAAAAACAAAAAAAAAGACGGGAGGAGACTTTTTCCCGCCCCGCCAACTTTTCGCGTGCCTTTCACTTTGGCGTCTTCCCGACTCTCACTATCTGAGAGCGTGGAACAGGCTATTACCACGTTGAGAAGTTAGTCTCGGAAAAAATCCTACCAAAGCGACGTTTTAGACGTTTTGAAAAAACAATAATTATGCTCTCTTCTATCTTGACTCCCTGCGGTTTGTTTTGCGTCAACAGCGATCGTAGTTCTCCCTGGAATTCATGCCAATTATTTTTATTTTTATTTTTTTTTTTTTTCAGTCCTACCTACGCCCTCAAACTCCGGAATTGTAGGATTTTATAGGATAGACGCGGGAAGGTATATGGTGGAGGAATCACCTTTTATAGCTCGGTCAATTTCAAGAATTCCCCTACTTCCGGGCATGTGTCAAGTGGGAATTCGTCACTGTTGAGGTATGGGCAAAACAGACTTCCCTCCCTCTTTTTCCTGCCCTTTTTTCTTAGAAATAAGCAACGACGACGGCGACGGCTATCATACAAATCGTTTTCAATGCTGCTGTTGACATGAGCACATTCTACAGTCGTCCCCAGAGAAACTGAAGACAATGCTTAAGCAAAGTCTTGCGGGTCAAACAATGCGACTCCTTGGAAATTGGGGTACCTGTGGTTTTGCACACAGGCAAATTCATATAAACATACCACGTGACAGCCCTCTAGCCGAAGAACGGTGGTCGAATATTTGCGGAACGGACGAACCTTTAACTAAAACCAAATGTCGCTTATCGTCCACGATACGTTATCATTGACAACAGAAACTGGAGTCAGTAAGATTCAGTTGTGCATCGGCGACATCACTAAGCTTCCCAGAGAGGAAAAAGTCGATGTTTTGGTTGTTTCCGCGTTTCCCGGTAAGCTCGTCACAAACATTGATAAACATGCACAACTCGTATCAGTTTACTAAACCGTTGACAAGTGATTGATAATCAAAAATAATTCTTGAACTCTTGAACTTATGTCATCCAGTTTAGAATAAACCCTTGAGATTTCTAGGATTACGCTTTGTTTAAGATATCATATGTAATTTGATTTGATGCTATGATTTTCCGTATATTGGACCATGTGCATGCCGCTCTTTTGATGACAAACTATTTGACTAAACTCTCAACTTTTGCTTGAGCTTAATTTTAAAATTACGATCTAGATTTGCTGTCACATGGAAAATGGATATCTCGATCACTGAGGCTTCCGATTTTCCCCTTAAGTAATCCATCAAACTGCTTTCATAACTGCATTTGTAAGCCCCGGCCGGCCCTGATTTCCTTTCAAATTTATCATTATTACTGTTGGTTTGAAAACTGTTTTTTTATTCACGTCAGTTAGTAAGTGGTTTATTTATTTATTTTCCTCCGTAAGAACTGCAGGTTTTTACAAGAAAAGAACTATAATAATGTTTCTGTACCATATTCAATTTTTTCTATTCTTTTTTGTAATGTAATTCAGATATTCCTGAGTCCCGTGAAATTTTTGCTTGTTGCTTGTGAAATTTGGACTCCTGTTGGAATCCGGACTCCTGATAACAATTGGGATCTGGAATCTAAGTCCCTGGAATCCAGAATCTAGAGTGTCCAAGACTGTCTTAGGGTGCTTTCCATTTGTCAGAACTCAGGCCAGCCAGACCATTGCCGGGCCAGTCAGTTAGCAAATGAAATAAGGTTTTTGCTGAAAAACCATCTCCTTTGTGTATACTATTTAGGATTTGACTGATCTGGCTGGACAGTTTTGATTAAAAGTGAAATCCTCATTACGACGGGAATTGCATGGTTTGGCCGGTTTGTTCTGACAAATGAAAAGTGTGGCCCTTACCTACCTGGATCTTGTTTACTGTGGGTAATGTCGACTGAGATATCGGTCGACATAGCGGTCGACAGTCGGTCGATATAGCGGTCGACAGTCGGTCGATAGTCGGTCGACAGTCGGTCGATAGTTGGTCGATAGTCGGTCGATAGTCGGTCGATAGTCGGTCGATAGTCGGTCAATGGTCGGTCGATAGTGGGTCGATAGTCGGTCGATAGTGAGATAGACTATCGGCCGAGTATCGGTCGATATTCCGTCGACGCACCTCGACTTACTATCGGTCATATGTCGGTGATATATCGGTCAACTGTCGGTGATATATCGGTCAACTGTCGGTGGTATGTCAGTCAACTGTCGGTGGTATATCGGTGAACTGTCGGTGGTATATCGGTCAACTGTCGGTGGTATATCGGTCAACTGTCGTTCGAATATTAGTCGTGTGTTAATTTATCAGGTGAGTCCAATTTGCTTTTTTTTTTAAGCAAAGACGTCATTAATTACTGTTATCATGCGATGGGGAACATGTGGCAAAGCAAGGCGCGATTACGCTATGAAGAGAACCGAAGAGCACTGGGAACTAAGGACATGATAACCTTTTTTTTTCCAGTTTGTATCATCACCGATCGTCTGAGTTTTAGCTGTTAAACAGAACCTGTCTCAGCCTAAGTTGAATCTGCTGCTCCTGTGGTCCCGCAAAAATGTAGGAAAATGTAGGAAATGCTAAGTGTCGACCGACCATCGACCAAGTGTCGACCAATTACTGACCGACACATCAATCAAGTATCGACCAACTATCGACCAAGTATCGGCAAAGTGTCGGCGAAATGTCGGCGAAATGTCGGCGAAGTGTCGGTGAACTAAAAGCTATATCGGCCGAGACACATCTGGAACAACTATCGGCCGTGTCTCGACCGAGTGTTGACCCACTATCGACCGACTATCGACCGCTATATCGACCGACTGTCGACCGAGTGTCGACCGACTATCGACCGAGTGTCGACCAAGTATCGACCGAGTGTCGACCGCTATATCGACCGCTATATCGACCGATATCTCTCGGTCGACATTACCCACAGCAAACAAGATCCACCTACCTTACATGGGGCCATGCAATGGTGACAGGTCCTGACAAGTGCAAGTGTAAAGGAGTGGTTTCAGGGGGAGGGGCAATGCTTTTGTTGGAGTATTTCATACTAATGGCAAGTTAATCATGTGAACTATATTTCCATGATATTTTAAGGTGATTATTCACCAACTCCGTCTTCATTGATTGGAGCACTGGCTATCAACCTTGGTATCAGTGTCCGAAATCTTTCTCAAGACAAAGAGGAAGATTTACGTAGACAGTACTTCTGTTGGTGGTCCAAGCCGCTTCCTGAACAGTATAGCTTTAAAAGAATTCTGTGTTTTGAGGGAGGATTTGGTAGTCGAGGAAGCCAGCCACCCAAAGTTGTTGGAGCTGTGTTCCGATGTCTTGTACCAATTCTTAGTGGCAAAGATACCACAGATGGATCAGTTATTATGCCTCTTCTGGCTTCAGGAGATCAGGTACAGTAAAACCCTGCTTTACAGACACCTGCTTATATGGACAACTGTCTTTGTCCATTGGGAGAGAAATTCTTATGTTTTCTCTTACCTTATTACAGGAAATTAATGATGCACTTCATTAATGCGACTTTAAAAAAATTGCATTAATTTAACGCATCTTAATTTTCATCGATGTTAATGTAAATTATTAATAATTATTAATAAGTTGGTGTGAGAGTCAGCTTTTCCATTTTGCTTGAAGGCGGGAACTATTCTCAGAATATATTGGTGCCGGTACCCTGCAGGTCCGGTCTTCTAATGAAGTGGCAGAGGTCTCCAGGCAACATGGTCAATTAAATTAGATGATAAGTAATGTTCATTTAGCATAAGCATACCACATTTCTATTCTTCAGATATTAAGCAAGATGTACCGCATGGTCACTAGGGAACATTTCACTGCTCTAGTCTTAAGGTTTAACTTCTATTTTTGTGTAATTTTGAAGATGGTTAAAATGCTGCATTCTACTTGTAAAGCAGCAAGTATTATCTAGTTGAATTTCCAATTTTTATTCAAATCTCAGGGTTACTCAAAGACTCTCATGCTGCGACTGATAATGAACTCTGCAATACACTGGATCAAGGCTGGTCTTTCATTGAAGACGCTCAAGATTGTCTTGTTTTCTCGCAATCCTGAAAAACACAGCAAAACAAATGAGCCACTCTTCGATTGTTTTCAAAATATGAAGGACAAATATGATGAGAAAGATTTGGTTTATGTGAGTTGAACTTAGTATTTTCTTTTTTTCACATTAATAGGCCATTTCCAAGTTCCAAAAACTCTTCCTTTCAAAACAAGGTTAAGTGCACCTGCAAAACCTTGCTTGCGAAAAAGGGTTTTATGTGCATGAAAAGTAAAAGCATTGTGATCATTACAGCTTCGCAGTTAGCCTTGATTTGAAAGAGAGGCTGGGGGCATCGTGGAAATGGTCTGTTTTATGGTTGTTGCTGTTGTTGTTGCTGATGAAAGTGAGGCAAAAAATGTAAACAAAGTTTCACATTTATGCTGTGTATTAAAAAGCTTAACTACAAAGGTATGACTTCCCTGAGACCTTTCCTACTCTGTGGCTACGCATTTTTGGATGCCCCACCCCCCCTCTGAGGACTCTGATGTGTTGTTTTAATCTGTTTTGAAGCACAGGATGCCCAAGCATACTAGTGAGGGAATGGAAGTTGTAAAATTTAACACTCTATTAGTGGTAAAAATATCCAGCATATATCTCGAAATAACCAATTGAAAAATACATTCCATTTGTAGATACTTTTATTCTCAGTCATCTATCAGCTGTTTTAAACTAACAAAGGCAAGGAGGCTTTACATGCAAAATTTTGTTTCTCATTAAATTAACGAGTGTGAGAGCTAGCGTCAATTCCCTGTTGTGCCCTGTGACTAAAAAAAGACTATATTTATAATACTTTCCACAGGAAACAGAAGTCTTGTATGATGTTTACATGTCACACAGCCCCAAAGACCATGACTCAGCCCTGAAAATTGTAAAGTTCTTGCAGACTGAGAGTAACCTCAACGTGTTCTATGACATTCAGGAGCTTAATGATGATGAATCGTGGCAAGAAGAGATATTTAACATCATGGGAAAGTGTGCGCGTGTTATCGCCTTGTTAAGTCCGGGATATTTAGAGAAGGAGAGCTGTATTGAACAGTACAACATGGCCCTTTGCATTAACAGGCGCTCGAAAGGAACAGTGCTGGCACCATTTTACATCACTTCAATGGACTACATGCCCACATACATGAGCCTTATTCAGTACGAAGACTGTAGGTATGCTTAATTAAGCCTTTAAGCCCAAAGAGTGATCAGCATCAAATTTCTCCTTACAATATCAATGTTTGTTGAACAGAGTGGTCATGAGAATTACAGACATGATCACATAAGATGAATTTGCTTGATATTTCTTCAACTTCTCTCCACTACTTCTGTATGAAATGAATGGGGGCAACAAATGAGAATTCAAATTTTGATCTTAGGGTTTAAAGGTTTAACCCTCTTTATTGACTCTACAGTTAAACCAGTAATCAAAGTCCTGAAATAATTGTAGAAAAAAGAATGGGAACTTTAGGCGGCTGCGGCCATCTTTTGGCCGTCCCAACAAGAGTTCCCCCTTTGCTGTCACCTCTATTAAGTTGCCATCAAGCGCTTGATACACTTACTTTGGCTTTATTTCAAGAATAAGATCAAGGAAAATACAGTCCGAGATGAAAGGTGATGACCGTTCGTGGACCAGAAATGCTGCTCCCGTCACGTGTTTTTTTATTTTTTCAAAATAAAGTGTTCTTTCTCCTCAAGGTTATTTTTATACATGATGAACCTCTATTATTGGCCACCCTTCATTAAGCGGCCACTTGCCGGTACCAACCCCGAGGGTGGCCGTTCAATGGAGATATTTGCCTCCAAAGTTAGGATTTTTACTTAAGTAGCAACGTCGATGCGACAGCAGTGAACCGCTAGCGTTTTTTTCAGTCTTCGTTGCGAGTATCCCACCACGCTTATCAAAAATATACGTAAATCTTTCTGAAGTTGAATTTTTAAAGACCACAATTTTGTTAAGAAAGAGAAAAGTCGGTAAAGAAATGCACAAAAAAAGGGCCATTTGACCGACCTCAAACCCGGCTAGAAGGAGGTATTTGTTAGTCTAACTTATCCAAATTCCCTTCCCCTTCCCTTCCAAACGCCTTGCCACGCAGGCTGGCTAACTCATTAAACTGATCGCCTACAGGCCAAGGGATGAACAAAAATTCAGAACAGCCAGTCACAATGTTGCAGAATCATTGAAGACAGCGCAGAATGCTGTTTCCCCTGGTGCGATTACAGGAGGTCATTCAACGTTAAGCTACGATGTATTCATTTCATACTGTCATCAGAACAAGAATCACGCTGAAAAGCTGTTGGCTACTCTGAGTTCTATTGATCCAGATCTGAAGATCTTCATTGACACATCTGGTCTGAACACAGGAACGTCTTGGCAGCAGATGCTATACAATGCATTAGGTTAGCAATCTTTGCTTGCGGCAGAGAAACACTATTCCGTTAAAACTTTGTGTTTGAAACTGTACTTTGCAGTGGCTCGGGGTATTACAGGGTTCGTGCGAGTCATGGGAAACCTGGAAAGTCATGAAATTTCAGAATTTTTTTTTCAGGCCTGGAAAGTCATGGAATTCAATTGTTGGTCCTCGGCTGGAAAGACAAGGAAAATTAAAGTTTAGAGTAGTTACTGCAGATGTCAAGTAAAGGACAATGTAAGATAGAGACGAGGAATTAAACAGCGCGAACGGCACGCATTTTGGTGAACACCAGATTTTGTGTCTGTTGAACTGAGTTAGGTAAAAAAGTACCCTAAAACACGGAAAGTTTTGAGTTTGAGTTAGCAAAATTGTGGAGGAAATAGGTTATTTTGGGAAGCTCTGTGGGAAGGATGGTTATTTTTTTGTAGCCCTGTAGGGTTTAATGAAGCATTAGACTGTTCACACTCCCCTATTTTTTCGTGAGATCGTTCTTACCGTCACGGCTATCTTGATTTTCAAATGTACCGAGGGTGCGGGCGTCGGGGATTATAACCGCCCCCGCCCCCTAAGTAGTTTTGACACTCATACAAGATGGCAGCCCGTAACGCAAAGCGCTCGATCTCGATGATCTTGCGGAAAAATAGAGGACTGTGAACAGTCTAATGAAGTATGGGTGAAGGGAATTTTTTTGCGGATGGGGGTGGGTATAGGCGAAAGGAGGTGGAAATATTTTGCAGACATAGCACGTGATTTTGCCTACGCCTACCCGCCTCCCTCCCCACTGCCGGGGTCGTAATGAATAAAACTGAGCCTCCTTACATGCAGTATATAATCGAATAAGCTGATGAAAATCAAAGGTCGACAAAAATGCATAGCCGTGAAGGGTTTTTTAGCTGTTGAGGAGTGTAAATTATTATTTTATTTTAGTACAGTGGGGTGCATTTTCCCCTCAGACTCATTGGTTAAAATTCTACTAAATGTCTTTTCAAACTGTTAGATGGATCTAAAAGCACAATCGCTCTTTTGTCGCCGGACTACGTCAAATCCAAAGTATGTTATGAAGAATTCAGCCTGTCACATGCCTTGTTCGTGGATAAAGACAGAACCATGGATCTTGTGAGTGTATTGGTGGAGCCTATAGATGAACTGCCTCTCTGGTGTGCGGAGCCTCTTCCTGTTGACTGCGCTTCGTCGCAAGTGGACATGGATCAGGTGTTAGCCACAGTCTGTACTGATTTGGTTAAGAGACTGAAGGGTAAGATGCCTTTTTTTATCGATATACCTTAACTGCTCGAATTAGCGCGTCGCCCAAATCCAAATGTACGCCCGCTTCGAATTAGCGTCCCTCCCCCCTTAGGCTAAAAATATTAAATAGGTGCCTCTCACCCCACCCCTGCTTACTGAAGAAATGGTTTACAAAAATATTTACAGGGAATCTACAATAGCATATCATTTAATCACTAGGGAGTGACCTTGCTTAGTCACTGTACCGCGTCTTCCCAGGGCTTCGCGGTCAATGCATTTTGGTGACGTAACCGAGACGCCGCGGGCAATAATGAGCAACCTCGTCCCTAACCCTCCCATTTTTGTAGGGAAAAGCCCTGGGGACTAGGTAAGGAGTGACCCATTTGACCCATTTCTTGAAAATGCGGCTCCTTGGAGATTAGCTTTGGAAGTTAAGTAGAAGGTCGCGCGAAAACTTAAAAGTCGTACGTAAAATTTGCGTTCACACGCACGTAAAAAATTAGGCTTAACGGCAAATCCACCCCGCGGAAAGCCAATATTTTTCCCATAAAGTTATCAAGAGGAGTTGTTCGTTAAGAAATACCTATACAAAAATATCAAATGCAGTCACTTAGTCTCGTTTAGGGGTCAAATGAAACCTGCGTTAGGTCGAGATTTGTCTCCTTTGGGTTTAGATTCTAATTTTCCGACAAACAAAAAGTTCCCCCGTTCCGGAGGGACACTAAATGCCGGTCCCAGGGGTATCCGTCTTAAATAAAATAAGAGTGGGGGAATAACTACAGTCTTGCTTTCTTTCTATTTAGGCACCAGTAGTCACTCAGCAGATGACATCCTCGACCAGCGTTTAAATCGCCTTAAGAAGAGCAACGTTACGATTGAAGCAGTCATGGATGACTACAGAAAAGCCAACTTTGTGTTCCGCTCAGGTGTTCTGAAAACTCCCATAGGTTTAAGCAGCGAAAGCAGCAAGGAACCCCTTAGAATGAGCCATGCTGCTAGTGATGTGATGTCCGTTGATGCCCATCAGACTGTCGCATCCCCTGAGTCAACAGAGGTGACGTCATCACATTCCACACCATCACAAGTGACGCCACAGGGCAATACCGCTTGTGATATTGCCCTGAGTTTTGCCGACTCAGATAAGAAGTGTGCAGTTGTTTTAAAGCAGTTGCTGCTTGAAAAGATACCCTCCTTGAAGATAAGTGAACCAGTTGCAGGGGATTTCTCAAGAGTACAGTCGTTAGATGTGGCGCGTGTTATTGTCCCCCTGCTTTCACCGGCGTTTTTGGTATCGAATGAACTAGTGGAAGAATTAAACATTGCGATTTTCAGGAATCGAAGTTCGTCTCGAAGAATACTCTATCCCATTCAGGTTTCAGCCATACCTCCCAAGCCAGCTTATGTGCACCTGATTCCGTGCGAGTTCTCAAGTTCTGATTTCAAATGGGCGAGCAAGGTCATCGGCGAAAATCCTAGCAATGAGGTTTCAAAAATTGGAGAAATGACGGGAGTCGATGTTGATGAAGTGTTTTGCCTCAAGGCTGCGGCCGATGTGATTGTAGAGCGACTTTCAGAAGAAAATAAACAAGATTTGAAGTCTTTCAATCGAGTTTTGCTGAACGTTCACGAAACAGAGCAAGACTGGAAAAAGGTCCAGCAGGCGCTTTATGAGGAAGATGGACTCGAAGCGTTCAAAAGAACTTTTGGAGTTGAAATAAAAAGATGGCAGGATGAGTTGAAGCCGGCCAATATAGCTGAGGAGAAGACGGATGATGACCATGCCAAAAGAACTTTTGGGACTGAAATAAAGAGCGGGCAAAACGAATTGAAGCCGGCGAAAATAGCTGAAGAGAAGACGGACGATGACCTTGCCAAAATTGATTCTGCAGACGCTCACGGAAGTCAGGAACCGAATAAAGTGGAAAAGAATGTTCACTTTGAAGATGAGAATGAAGCTCTAAAAAGAGAAAGCAATAATCCTGATGATGACGCTTCAAACGTTACAAGCCGAAAACAAGATTCTAAAGCTTGTTCCGTCCTTTAAACCACCTATTTGGCTAACCCCCGAGATGGGTATTCTAAAGAGCCACAATGGCCCCATCTTGAATCTTGGTATTCTCACCAGTTTACGATGAATTTAATTTGTGCCGCGAAGGGCCCCGCGAAGGTTCAAACCTTGCCTAGTCCCTAGGCCTCATTATTCCGCGCGGCCAAAGCGTTTCGGGTCACGTGAAGTAGAAAAAATTCATAAAAATCTTGACCCAGTTTGAAGGGAATGTCACTGAAAATCGATATCATTTTAAGGTCCAAGTACGAGAATGTAAAATTTGCACGCATGAAAGAACTGACATAAATTTTGTAAATCCAATTCGTTTTTAAAGTAGTGCCGGATCACACTTCAACGACTTCAAAGAAGCCTGCGTAATTGACAATAAACGAAAACGACCCAGCCGTCTCCAAAGGGTTAAAATTCTAGGCTGGATTTCTTGGTAGCACACGCGAGGAGCGTTGCATTTTTATTCGTTCCATTCTAACTGGCCAATGCCACCGCACTGAATATAGCACTGGAGCAGTAATTGCATCTTTGTTAAAATGTTGTAAACGTACTAAATGTTTTATCTGCCTTGTGTAGGCTCCTGCGTTGTATACAAAAAATAATACATGATCATTCGTTTATACTGATTTTAAACCCAAATCCGATTATAGGAGAAAATAAAGAACGATTGCAGGCTCACTTTTTTTTCCACTCCATCATTTGAAAGGCGGCAATAGACGAAAAACTGTCTGCATTCTCTCAAGAAATGTGGACGATATAAGCAAAACCGTAGACAAGAAAGTACAGAAGTAAATAGTTTATTTATACGCGTAACACCTAGGAGTTAATAAAAACTCGTTCGAGCGTGAACAAAGTAAAAACCTTAGTAAAAACTTTAACTCCGTAAGACCTAATATCTATTACATAAGAATATATCATATATAAAAAACTATTTAAAAAGAGCTAAAACTGTACATGAACAGTCAGAAAAAGGTCACAAACTACGATAGCAAAGAATAAAATAGATTAGAAAAAAGTGCTGATAAAATAACCTAATAACATATGCAAGACAGAAACTAGTATAAAGATTCTAAATTGAACTTTGAAGAGCCGTTTAAAACACTTAAAGATTATCGGAGTTTTTAATATATAAAGATAGCCTATTCCACAGCTTGCCATTGTGGCTGTAAATGAAAAAGATTTATGCATCCGCTCGGTGTTAAAATGAGGCTGTACTAAGTTACTTCCCTTACCCCTTTCGATTATAACATACATCCCTTCAATTTAGAAAATCGGCAATGTACTTTGGACCTTTTGAGTTAAGACATATGCGAATCAGAGCTTGGTAAGAACGATGGTGTTTCAAAGTATTCACGCCCATGAGATTCAGTAAGCTTTCGTAGCTTTCATTCTTAGTCCTCCAAATAGAGTTCTTAAGATAGAATAGTTGGCATCTTCGAGTCTGTCGCTTTGCACCTACCTAGACCAACAAAAACTGTATTACAATATTCTAAATGTGGAACTCAGTAGGAACGTTCAGCGAACGTTTGATATAAGAGAATCATAGTATTAACGGGTAGAAAGCGAGATATTCGTTTAAGAGCTGAGGTATTGGAGTAAACGGGCTACCCCCACCCAGCCCTGCTGACCTGTTTGTCTCCTGGAATGATTTCAGAAGGAGTTGAGAGACTCTTTTGTCTTTTTGATCGGGGCTTAAATTACGCTGTCTCATGCTTTTATAGCCTGGTACGGGGAACAAAACAGTAACTGTTGCTAAATTTAGAAGTCTGTAACGCCAGGGGACTTGTCCCAAGAACCCATAAAACCGAAGCAAAGATAGCTGAATGGCTACATCGTATAAAGACAGTTTTTGCTTTGCTTTTTCCAACAAAAATTAGCCACTTCTACGGGGAAACACCAGCTAAAACGCGTTCGTGACATGAAAAAATTAAATGACGTTCGCATCACAAGACATGTTTTCAAACCATGACCCCTGCTTACCCCCAACCCCGCCCCCATTTACACCCCATCACTGAAAACAAAATGGCGTCTGTCTCCCGAGCGATAGTAAGTTACATTTTCAGAGTTCGCCAATGTACTAGTATCTCCAAGTGAATTTCAAGTGTTTCTTCTTTTGCTGGTAGATCTCGGCATTCATTTGTACCGGGCATGAAAATTGCATAACAAGGCCGGGGTAGAAACTGACCAATCACAATCGATGTTTACCTCTGCGGCTCCGAGACACTGCTGACCGAAGTTACGTCATAGCAATCACATTTGATTGAAATTACTCCTCAAAGTATTTCGCGATTTCATCCTGCGTCTAGGAAGGTGTAGAGTACAGCTGTTCGATGATCTTTCCCAGCCAAAAATTATGGAATGGGAAGCTGAAGCGGAAATGAAGAAAGGAAACTTCCCCAAAGCCCGCGAAATGTTTGAAAGCCTGCTTGGAAAACGGAGTTGCAAGTCGAAGGAAAAATCTTACCTGCTGGGGAAAGCGGATACTTTGGCGTTGGAAGGACGATTATCTGATGCCTTACCCGTTTATTGTGAAGCTTTTAAAAGAGGGACAATTCAACCAGATCGGTTGCTCCGCTTTATAACAGGACTCATTAAGGTCATAACGATAGAAAATAATAGTTCTTTCGATAACGAGGACACCACCATTTTACAATGTGGCATTTGTACAGGAGTTCTTTACGAACCCGTCACCGTTTCGTGCGGTCACTCATTCTGTAAATTGTGCTTAGAAAAGCAAGAAGCGAAAAAATGCAGTCACTGCGAAAAACCATTCTCTAGTGGTGCTTTTAGGATAAATGTTATCTTGCAAGACATACTCGAGAAGTCGTTCCAGGGAGTATTGGAAGCCACTCGCTTGAGGTTCGAAGGAAACCAACTGCATAAAAGAAAACAAAGTCTGCAAGCGATCGACAAATACAAAGAAGCAGAAAAATTGAGTAAGTATCTCCGAGTTTTGATTTGTGCCGATGTGTACCAGTGCATGAACCCAGAATTTCATGCTGTTGTTCTTCGTTGCCGTCGATGGCAGAGTTCATAGTTACGTAACTACAAGAGTACACAGATCTCATTTTAAGAATACTTTAACAATCTATTGTAGTATTCCAGTAGACACAGAGGTACTGTTCCACCGTTCCTATGTGTGAAGACGAGGAATACAGACAATTTTCGTTTTTTTTTTCACCCAGGATGCTGAAAACGAGAGCCGGCTGATCAAGTTTCGAATAAAATTATTACGCGCGATATTTTTAAAATTTCTTCGGCTACACCAGACTGTGATCTCCAGCGATGACCTTTGTTGAACATTTGAGCTTTTTAAATTTTTGAAGGTTGTTGGGGTTCATTGTTATAAAAAGTGAACCTGGCTTTCTGAGTTCAAGACTGATAAATTCTGTGATGTTCTTGTCTGACTCTGAAGGTTACGTAATATCGAAGTTGTTCATATCATGTTTCGACCCTTAAATTTATTTCCGCAATTAAAGGGTCATAGTTCTGCTGGCTTTTTCCCCCCAGGCATCCTATTTTTTCATTATTATTAATCATTCACTCCTCGACCGTGAGTAGAATAAAATTAACATGGGAATATAGAACAGCTAGCTTAATTATGTCCTCAGGCTGCTAATAATTTGTATAGCCTAATTAATAAGAAGTTATGCTTCTCGGAAATAGTTGCAGTGCCTTGGGGAAAGCTGTTTTAAAAAAAAACAGTGTTAGCATAACACTGTTATTCCTGCGGTCACAGATGCTATTCTAGAGAATAGTTCCTTTCAAATTTCACCCACAAATGCATTTACTTCTTGTTCGCCACGGGAATTGAACAAACAAAATGAGGCACAATATTAAAGTCTCTCAGAGAGTAAACACCCAGCTGTACAGTAAATTCTGTCTGCCAAAAATATTTTGCTATCATCTCAGGGATCAAAGCTGTGGCATCTAAAGTTTCAGCTATAACTACATGCATGTACATGTATTGTTAACCCTGATGTGAACCAAACTGCTGCTCAAATTTTAACGTAAAAATCTGATCCGGGTGATGGCTAAATGGTTTGTTTGAGCTCTATTTGTTGTTGAAAGAACAATTAATGAATTGATTTAGCTAAAAGTGGTCTTACTTTTAGGGCCATCCTAAACCAGTTATCTCTTTGAACCTTAATAGTGACTGGTATCAAATTTCTCCAAACAATATCACTGCCAGATCAAATATACAGGGAAAGAGAGTGAGTGGAATGATCAGTACTGATGAAATGTCTTGATGATTGAACTAATTCTCTCAAACAGTCCATTAAGGAAACATATGGAGAGCAGTGAGGAGAATATACATGTTAATATCAGTGCTTAAAGGGTTATAAATATTCTTGAAAGGAATGTAAAGAACTGTAGGAGAATTTTGAGCTGTTTATCTAAGGTGCTGATCTGTGGCAGCCAGTTTGGCAACAAATTCGTAGTCAGCATGGATACCAAAGGGCCTTACACTGAGACTTTTAGTAATAAAAAGGTTGTAGAATGTCAGGAAAAAAAACATCAAAATATTGAAGTCAAACACAAAAAATTAATGTTTTGTTCCAGTTAAAGGGTTAATCTCGTATAGGGGGTAGGGCAGGAAAGTGTCTCAGAGACCAAGAAGCTAAAGTTTGCTGTTTCTCGCAGATAAATCAGACCATCTTATTCAAAGTAACCTTGCCTGTGTTTTGCTCTCCTTGGGGAATTTTGAAGAAGCCCTTGCTAGAGCCAGCAAGACTTGTGAACTCCAACCTGCTTGGCCAAAGGTGGGAATTAAACTTATTCTTGACATAATAATGGTGTACAGACACAGCTGCCAATAGCCAATCAGACTGGATAGTGTTGTTGTTAATATATAGATTTAGGCGGAGCTCAAAGCAAAGCACCCATTGATGTATTAAGAATTTACGTCAGACGATAAAGTTGGTCAATGTTAGAACCAGTGCAAAGAAATCCACAAATCTATACTTGACTTTTGGGGAGGACCATATGACTTTTGAGGACAAGCTGAACCGGCAATCAATTAAAAGCAAATATCTGGTCAGCAGAAAACCTCAAAAAAATACTTGATGAATTGGCTCCTAAGCCAACAATACAGGCCTGTGATTCTGGTCAGTGGATACCCTGTTTTGACAGCTGTCAATTTACCAAAATATGAATGTCTATTATCAAGTTACACACAAGTTACAGGCTCCCATAATAGCTGGAAATGTGACATTTCACACTGGTTTCCTGGTGGTGCAGACGGACAGGGAGGTAGACAGACTTACATTGTACAGTCATGTGACTACCAAAATTTCTTGAATGCATAGATAACGAAATTTCTTACCTATGGTGCTTTGAGCATGCGAGAGCTCCACTATTATCATAATTGACTCCTTGATCCTTGACCTATTTGTTGGCTAGGGATATTACAGGAAAGGCTGTGCCTTGGTGGGTCTTAACAAAAAGACAGAAGCAGCTGTTGCATTCTTGCACTGCCTTGCAAGAGATCCAGGCAACAAAGGAGTAGAAAAATCACTGGCCAAGGTAGGAACATTTTTTTATCTTGAATATCTATTGTATACTGTAAAATGTCAAGTGTTTTTCCAGAAGATATGCATGCTCCCTTCTCCACCCCCCTCACAATCACTACCATTGAGAATTTTCTCTACCCCTCTGGAAATCCCACTTTAGTCTGATCTCTTCCACAAACCTATGTGTTTGGTGTGTTCTTCTGGAGAGACTCACTCTGTTGATAATTAGTGATCACTTCATAAAAGAGACCCCAAAATTGCAGCATTTTTGTACTGGTGGCAGGTCACTTGAAGAAGATCCAATGGTGTATTTATAATAATATGGTACCAACTCTATAAGTTAAGAACATTTTCAGTGTTCTTACCATAGAATATTTTCTGTTACTTATGTAGCTTATACATGAGCTAATCATGGAAGCTATTCCCCGTTCCAGTTCAAAAGGGGACCATCATGGCCACGGTGCAAGTGACGACACAGATCCAATTCTTCACAGATTAAAAAGTCTTCTTAATCATGTAGAGCAAAGTAAAATGGGCCTTACTGTGCATGGAGGTAAGACCTTACATTGGTGGATAACGAGAATTATAATAATAAATAACTAATTAAAGGCACCCCAACAATATTTTGTTAAAATAATAAGCAAACACCAACGCTTAGATAAGCGCCCAACCACCATAAATCAAACAGCCCCCGTTCTTAAATGTGCCCCATCCCCTCCTTGTCACTTTTTTGAAATAATATGGATACAAGACAAATGCAATGATATGCATGTGATGATGATGATGATGATGATGATCTCAAGGATGATGAGAAATCACAATTTTTTACAAACATACATACTGGTACATTAGTGGATAACATGTATAGAAGAACTAAGCTACGCTTGATTACCAGTCACTGTTTAAATGAACGCAGAATATTGACTTTACATTTAGGTTGGTAATGTTCTCTTTTGTTTTCTATTTTAAAAAATAATTGCTAAAATAAAATTACAGGTCATTGAAAGAAAAACTTAATAAGCAACCCTTGATTAAATGCTTTCCTATCAATAAGTGCCCCTCCTTTTCGCTGAAATTTTGCTTATTCGAGGTAATATGGTAACTACAAACCCCTATGGCTATTATAACCTTTCAGAAGCTAATGATAGCTGTGAAGATGAACCTGATATCAAGAAATTAAGACTTGGCAAGCAATGTTCTGTGGACGATCTAGAATGTACACTGTGCTGTAGGTAAGGATACAAGTGAACATCACAATAAGCAATAATTATTGGATAAGGTTTTGGTGATATCTGAAATAATCAAGGTCAAGGTAAGTGTTATCAGCCAAGTAGAAGCTGCCTGAGGCTGATTACTTTAAACTGAGACTGATCATTATCTTGCAAGAACCCGAATCTATTGTGGTAATAAATTATTGTTTTATCATACAGTGTTCTGAAGAAAAAAAATGACAAACACACCATTTCACGGAACAGAGTTTGAAATTGCTCTTGCACAAGCTACAGATTAGTCACTAAACTGCTAGCAGATGACTAAACTTATTTGTACATGTATGTTGCTGCGGTTTCAAAAATTAACTGTAGATGCTCAGCCAATGAGAAGGCAGATAGTATTTTATAATAGTACAATGTATAATACTAATAATCGGTGTGCAAGAAAAAATTTTTACAAGAAAGATTAATAGTTACTGGTAATTACTATTTTATTGAAAATTTATTTCACCATTAGTTAATTAATCACTTGCCTTAGTAATTCATTTCAGAGAACTGACATCCCTTACAACAAGAAACAATGAGAAACAGCTGTTTTAGCAGTGTAGTTACAGTGTACATGAAAGAAAATGACAAAAACGTTTTTTCCTTTAGGTTATTTTATGAGCCAGTCACCACACCATGCGGCCATGTTTTTTGTCGTTGCTGCCTAAACTGCAATCTTGATCATAGACCAACGTGCCCAATCTGCAGATACTCTTTAAGCAAGGTAAAGTTACATCCTTCAAATGCCAAGTACAACCTTGTCACTCAAAATATTTTGGTTCAATCTTTCCTTTTTCCCATAGTTAATTCCTCTCTTTCTTAATTTCAGTTCCTTGCTGAAAGAAACCAGGTAACTATTTTCACTGTTATTTTAAAAAAAATATATCAAAATTAATGATTATTGCCTATTAGCTAGGGAGCTTAAGCAACAACGACAGCAACGGCCACTAAAACGCAACTTAAAAAGTGAATAAGCCCTGCTTCAAACTTTATAATGCTTATTCCATCTCACTGAATTCTTTAAATGTTAATTGGCAATCTTCTGCTAGAGTTGAATTCTAAAAGACTGTATCAAAGTTCAGGAGAAGAAAAGGAAAGTCATTATCTTGGGTTCACATCCTCAACAAAACATGAAATTAGGTATTTCACGTCATAGTAGTACAAAAAAGTGCGATACACGTGCAGAGTTACCATTTTGCCAATCAAAACCTATTGCTTTTTTGCCCTTTTCATTGACTTTGCCAACATCATTGCTTATTATAAGCTCCCTACTAAGGAGAATATTAGTATGACACTAGCGATAGCTCAATTGTCTTCAGAACATCACAGCAGCTGTGAGCAGGCTCATTGAATCTGCTTTGCCTGAGGAACATGAAGAAAGAAAAAAACTACATGAGGAAGAAATGGAGAAGTTAGCAAGGTGTGGATCGAACTATTAATATCCAGATAGACTAGGTTTTTAAGTTTTGTTAGTGGCTAAGAAAGCAGTCAAGTCAAGTCAAGTCAATTTAAGTCAAGAAGAAGTCACAAATACAAAACAAAATAAAAATGTACCAAGAAAATTAAAGCAAAATGGAACTTAAAAGCAAAAAAATGATGATTTGACTATTTCTTCAGTGAGTTTGTAGGAACAGATTCTTGCATATAAACATTTATACTAATATAATTGAAAATCAACACATTTGACTACAGCGTGCAAAGAAAGTAGTGTCCGATAGCCCGGGGCTAGTGGATTTTTCTATTGGGCTAGTGAATTCTGTTATTAACTTGCCCGATGGGCAAGTGATGTTTTTTGATGAATTTGAATAACAGAAGAACTGTGAAATCAATTCTGCTCATCAAAAAGCTTTCGGGGCTGGTTAAAATGACGTCTGGGCTAGTAAGTGCTAGCCTCAGCTTGCCCGAATGACAAGCTGTAAAAATGATTTTCTTTGCACCCTGGGGTGCTTACCATTTCACAGAAAAATCCGGTTGGGGTGTCGAAAGCATAATGGTAAGCGATTTACCAGTTTACCGTAGAAATGCCACATCCGTTACGGTTTGAATCCAAAAAAAGGGCGAATTTGTGTAGCGTGAGTCTGGAACCGAGAAATTGGTTAATGGTAAGCAGCATTCCGTTTGGTTCGTATCAACCGGAATGAAAGGACTACCTCAAAAGGTACTCCTCAATTTTCGGTTGGAATTTCCGAAAAGTGACCTTACCATTTGCCTTCCATCCGGAATTTCCGAAATTTTCTGTCAAATGGTAAGCACCCCTGGACTATGATTTTATCTAAAATTTGTGAATGTCGTGCTATTTCACCGAGCATTTTTAAATCACAACTGGCAACTTATAATAACTTTTAAAGTTTCAATTAGCTAGGGTAGATGCAATTCTTTCTATAAAAAAAAATAAGGAACAGCTCTACAATGTATCTGTTAGTACCAAATTTGTTCCTCCAAATTTCAATACAAAAAAGCTCAGAGAACTTTTCTCGCTGGGTCATGTCTGGCGATAATAATGTTAAATTTAACAAGTAGTCAAGAGCACACAAAATTCATGCTTCAAGAGATTTTGTATGTTGACTCTTGACTCCTGTTACTTTCAGTGTGGCAAGGGACACCACAGAAGATGTGCCCATCTTTGTTTGTACTTTGGCCTTTCCATCACAACCCTGTCCTCTGCACATCTTTGAACCTCGTTACCGTCTTATGGTCAGACAGTGTATGGAGTCCGGATCCAAGCAGTTTGGAATGTGTGTGCATGATGAGGATAAGGGGTGAGACCACGCCCTTGTGCAGGGCCAAATACAGTTAAAGCTCCTCTTCTGACCCCTTCTGTAAGCGACCAGCTCTAGTTGGGACCACCTTTATGAAACCCTGTTTGAACTGTTTTAAGCTCTCACAAAGCAACCACTCAGACCCAATAAAACAGGAACTGACGTAGATCAACTCATTCTTACACTGATATTTAGATGCGGAGTTATTTTGGTCTAAAAAATTGGACGTAAATTTTAGCTGTGGCTATATCAGATAAAACATTAAATTTATTTTGTTGTTTCTTTCTGAATTCTTAGTGAGTTTCTGAAACTCTTGTAAGTGACTACCCTCTATTGTTTTACTGTGCGCTCGCTTTCAAGACCTCATTCTCGTATGTGACCAGCTTTAGTCACAACCACTTTTTCGATTTCCGAGGTGGTCGCTTACAAGAGCTTCAACTGTAGTTCATTTTAGGTAAGACTGACTGGAGTAGAATATTATTCAGTTTTCAGTTTTTTATTATTCATGCAAGAAATTTTGAATCGGGCGAGTGTGTAAATGTAGTTTGAGACTGATTTGAAGGTATGAGCCAGACTTTATGTGATATTTGCAGAGTGATAGTCATAAATAATGAAGAAAATCCTGCTGAAATTATAATTAATTTTCCAGATGTTACAAAAACTGAACCTAATAAACCTGTCTTAGCATCCTCTGTTTTAAGGGCAATAAACAAGTTCACTCTCACAGGAAACATTTTCTGCTAACAGACAAGTGAAAAATAAGTCGAGCACACTGATTTTCAGAATTCATTGTAAGAGAGTGGGAAAAATGTTTAACTATATTAAACTATTGTTATATTTACTTTTGAAACTAAAGTTTTGTTGCCTTTCAGTTTTGTAGATTATGGTGTCATGTTAGAGATTAATGACCTGCAGTACCTTCCAGATGGAAGATCTTTTCTTGACTGTGTTGGTGGAAGGCGTTTTAAGGTGATTACTAGTATTAAATTTGGTCAACACTGTGTGTATAGTGGATTATTAGGAAAAATAGCTGATTGGAGCCAAACTGTTATCGACAAGTCAGGTAACTCTCTCTTAACAGACACCTTTGCAAGATAGGCATCTCACCGACATGGACACCTCAAGTTGGTTCCTGCCGTTCTTTACTCGTTTTAGTTGACCTTCAGTATTAAGACAGACAACTCCTACACACTTCAGTAAAACAGACACCTAAAGTTAATCCCTGCCTTTTTTTATTTGTTTTCATGGAATCTCTGCAAAATGGACACCTACATTTAGAGTTGGCCCCTTTATATTCCCTTTCTTTATTCCTTTTAGTCAGACATCTCTGTAAGACGGACATACTCATTCATCTTAGAAAGAGGTGTCTGTATTTTGAGTAAAAAGTAAATTGTTTTTTATTCCTACTAGTGCTTTGACTGTCTTACTAAAACAGAAATGTCTGAAGTGAATGATCTTATCATGAACAGTTTTTAATGACTGCCTGACTGACAAATCACCTGTACTTACTTGCAGGTCATTGAGAGAGGAATGCAGAATGGCTACCACACTGCTAAAGTTGAGTGGATCAAAGATGAACCAATTCCACCAGAAGAACTGGGTAATATGCTGTTTTCATTGATTTCAGATATCATTGGCAACAACTACATTCATCGTAGATATTCATTGGCAACAACTATCAACAGTAATAATAATTATTATAATAATACTGGAATTTCAGTCGGAAGAGGATAGGCTTGACCTGGTTTAACTAAAAGTTTACAGTCATTTCCTATGCCAGTAACTTTCCTCACTGGTTCTTTGTCAAGACATTAAGATTAACTTGGTGAAATGTTGAAAATTTAACCTGTTTACTAGAATATTTTTTCAGTGTGGATTTAAATAATCATTTCACAGTAAACAAACTGAATGTTGTCTGTTTGTTTGTTTGTTTTTTGTTGTTTTTAGATGAGATCAAGGCCCTCCATGAAAGAGTTTACAATGATGCAAAAAACTGGTTTGCAAATTTACCACTTCTTTCACGGGTGAGTTTAGAGTTTGCACAAACTTACTGCATGGCTTATTTTAATATCTACATTTGAAATAAAATTTTTCAGCATTAGCAGCATTAAGTTTTAAAGTTTTAATTACCTGTACCTAGATGTAGATTACACAATGGTATATGCAGTGCTGTGTATTAAAAATTTTCGTAATTTAATTTATCTTTATAATTATGTGTTGTTTTTTTAATGAGGTGATTAAGTTTCCGACATGATATTATATGGGCTGCAATTGAATTTCAGCTTGCATTGCTCAATTTTTGCTTGCCTAGGACCGTTGCTACCTGAGTTTATAATTTATTAGAGGGTTATGTGATTATGAGGCAAGTGCAAGTACGCGAGTGAAGACCTAAGTGAATAGTTACTTGCCTAACAGGAAATGTACTTGTCCCTACATGAGTGAATGGCTTTTAGAATCCTCAACATTTACAAGGCATATTGTGTGATCAGAATTTTTTTGCTGTTGATAATTTCAGAGGCGAATAACAAACATGTTCTCAGAAATGCCAAGCTGCGACACCGAGCTTGACAATCTTCCACAAGGGCCTCAGTGGATATGGTGGCTTTTGTCCATATGTCCTTTACCAGAGCATGTTCAATTACAGTTCCTAGCTATGGCTTGCCTGAAGACCCGTCTTGAGAAATTACAAGAGCTGTTTGCCTCATTCCAAAGATACACTTAAAGGTTATAGGCAGACAAGTTAAGATTGTTTAGACCTGGAATCAGTCAGATAACACCAACTGTCAGATGTACAGTGTAATGGCTGACAACTCACATTAAAAAAGAGTTTGACTTAGAGCAAATAATCAGTTTTGTGCAACTGGCCCTGTCTCCGAAACAAATTAATACTGCAGACAACTTTTGAAAGTATACAAATTTTACTAAATATGTATGATAACTTATTTTTGTAGATTATGATTTATTGCTATAGGCCTATAGGCGAATTTGCCACGATGTGATTAAAAATATTATCACAACCCAGTTTTAAAGCATACTGGAAGACCCATAAGGGGGTCGAGGTATATTATTGTAATTAGACAAACTGAATTCATAAACTTGTTGAATCCTACACCACCTGGTTAGTCATTGAATCAATTAGAACAGGTTTATTATATTTAAGCTAAGCTATAAGCTGCCAATTACTAACAAATTAGGTTAGAATTGCGCACTACCAGTAATCTAAATGGTTAGTGCTGTGTCGATGTAAAATGTCTCAACACAACAACAATATTGTAATGTGATTTTTAATAAAAATAATGAAGAAACACACTGCCTGTCTACATGTTGATTTTCAATTTTTAATTCCCACACTCAGTAACTAACAAGAGAGTTAAGTGTTAAAAAGTGTTATTTTGTTAACTCACTACATGTACATATAGCATAGCTTATTTACATGTGTGCCTATTTCCCACGTTGAGATTTTTAACAAAAATGTTTTATGCTTGGTTTGAAGTATTATAACAGTTATGCAAACCACATTTGATCATTATTAATCTACTGCCTACAATATGAGTAGTTATCTCCAAAATTTCTACATGCACGTTAACCCTAAAAACAAAATTCTCCTTTGTTACCATTTAAGTAGCAATTCATTAAATTCATTGTGTTTGATCATGTCCTTAATCCTCACGACCACTCGGTTCTCTAAAGCATTGATATTACAAAGAGAAATTTGATACTGATCACTCTAAGGGCTTGAAGGATTACAGTCAAGTCAGGTCAATCATACCCTCCAAAATGCCAAATTATTCAAAAGTTGAATCTGTTGTAGATTTCAAATTCATCTCTGCATTCTTGCATGTGTCATGATCTATGAATTCACACGCGAGGCAGTTATGAAATGTCTACCAGCTCAGTTTCCCAGAATTGATGTCAATGTCTTCAAAGCAATTTTATCCAATCAAAGATTTTCAGTCTGACCAAATACAGAGACATTCTTGTAAAATAATCACCGCTCGTTACGCATGCAGGAATGCCGATTTGAATTCAAAACCAGTTACCAAAATGACTAACGGGTTCATTTAATTTATAAATAATCAATTCATTAATAGAATCTTGGGGGGTACGCTGGACCTGCCTTGACTGTAATATTGGTGGTTATCTTCTACAGCAAACGTTACTATCACTATTTTCAGACTAAGCCACCTTGGTACATGCGGTTTTTTTCCTTTGGATATTTCTAAAAAGTAGTAAAAATTTCCCCATGCGTTTTTTCTTTGGACAGTAATTTCTTCAAAATGATAAAAATGTCCCCCATGATACAACACATATAACCATATGAATGAGCATGTATATTATTATAGATGTAAGAAGTGTAAGTGTATGACTCAATGAGGTGTAATGATGTAACTATGCACATGCAATGATGGTCGTGTTTGACAATCGTCTCTCATGTTATAATTAACTTGCCAAAGAAATCACACATTGCGACAGCAAGCAATCTTTCTCACAGTGAAAAGTTGAAATTAATACAATTTATACCAAAAGTGTTCAAAACGTTTCAGTTTTTGCACCAAGCAGCGTTGCATTACCTTCATCATTTTCGGAAATAGCTTTTCATTTAACACCTTATACTATAGACAATACAGTACACCCTGCACTTCAACTCTCTTTTTTGAAGAGAAGTGTCCAGAATTCCAGTAAATGTTCCAAGGGCAGGTAAGATCCTAATTAACACAAAACATCTTAAGATGTGACCTCAAAACCCATAAAATATAATGCTCAAAATATCAGCACCAGACCTGGGCATGAATATAATTATTCAAATTTCTGCTTTCTACTTCATTAACTCAATTTCCGTTCTTATTTCACTTGAAGACAAAGTTTAACAGTAAAATACTAATAACAGTGTCCAGAGTGCATCTTCTAGGAGATAGAAAAACATTTTTTTTGAATGGTACAGATTTATCATTCATTTTCAACACACCAATTCACCACCAAGTACCATTAAAACTAGTACTGCTAAATTCTAAGTTCAGTTTCTCAGTGTATCACTATTCTTCAGCACTGTTGTCAGAAGGACCAAGTTACAGCTGTACTTTTGGGTGAGGGAGCAGGTGAGGCAGTTGTAAGAAAAGTTTCTTATTTTAATAACTGTAAGTTAAATTAGATTTTAAGGGAAGAGGGCAATATGATGATGATGATGATGATGATGATGATGATGTAGCATTTGGTTGAAGCTAGGAGCCAATTCAAGTATTAATAGTTAAATCACTTGCAGTACTAATAGTACCTGCCTAGTCTAAATACGTGGGTTCTATCCGGCCCTGATGTTAGTCCTGAATCTTCAGTATGTTTTTCTTTTCAACTTCTTCCATCTCCTTTAACACATAGGCCACATTGTACCTTAGCTCATGAAATTTGGATAATGGCACCTATAAAAACAAGGATCAGTACACCCGTAATTAAAAGATTTATTTTGACCAGGTGGTACAGTATGACAATAATACTCAGGACTGTAGCTGAGGGGTGGCTGAAAGAGAGCTCACCAAAAGCTGAAATTAGTCTGGAACATGGTACGTACATCTTCAGACACACAAATTTCAAGGACTTTTGGAGGGTTTTTCAAGGACAAATTACAGTTTTCAAGGACTAAGATTTATAGTTTTAATAAATCGGCATTTTTTAACCCCCTTTGATCACCCTATTGGCTGAAATAAGTCATGGAGTCATTCATGATTTTTACTTCTTCGGCCTTCATTGATCACGTTATTTTATACTACTTTCTGCAACAAGACTTTGCAAAATGACTGGGTATGACTTGCAATTGCATCTGAGGTACAGAAATAGCATTTGAAAGAAAGAAACAGAAATACAATATAATATTGTTTATGCACAAAAATATCTAAGTTACCCTATCCATGAGTTTTACAGGTTGTTATACCAAGGATGAGCCAAATTTTCCTTGGCAAAATAATCTAATTTTACAGAAAAAAGTTGCCTGGCATAGACAAGGTTGTGAATTTCAGGGACTTTTCAAGAAGTAATAAAGAAATTAAGTACTTTTCAAGGACCTAAACCAAATTCAAGGACTTTTCAAGATCACTAGTAAAATTCAAGACCTTTCGAAGTTTGTATGAACCATGTGGAAAACAAGAAGGCGGAGCAATTTCAAAGGCATGGTCAAGAAAAAAGCCAGGCTGCTTGACCAATACACTTTAAATAACCCTGCTTAGCTTTTCATTTTTCTACATCCACGAAAAATGCTTGAATTTTCCCTTGGCAGTTAGTTTGTCCCAGATGCCTGAACGGTGGCAACCCGGAAGAAGAGGTCAGACAGTCTACTCTGCTGGTATAGTGACATGGCTAGAGAGGCTAAAACCCCTTTTTTTTCACTCATCTCTTCACTTTGCATTGGTCCCCAGAGAATGATAAGCACTCAAGTACATTGTTGACTTAAATCCTGGTTGTAAGACTGGTAGTTTTTGAATTTGCTGGAATATTGAAGATTACAAGAAAAGCCACAGCTTGAGTTCACCAAGGCTTTTCCTCCAACTGACATGTTAATCTCACCAAGTCAATGCCTTACCTCAAATGTGTGGATTTTTCCATCACTCAGTTTCATTTCCATTAAAACCGAAGGTTCAAGTACTCTACTGAGGGAACTAAAAAACAAAAAAACAATACAAGTTAAGTCCCTCAGTCATGATGGCTAGCAAGCAAAGCCTGAGGTTTTTCTTTCCTTTATATAATGCATTACTTATAACCCAAATAACAAGATCTATATATATTATGACGGCTGCAAGTGGAGCAGAAGATCAGGACAAATGACCTCGCCCACAAAGTTACTATTACCTAAGAAAAATGGTTACGAATTCCAGGAAATAATTATGATCATGTCAAGTGCTCCACTTTCGTGCGAGTTCAACTGGCTACCTGTCAAAGAGCTTTTATATCTGAGAGGCTCAGTTATGGCAGAAGAGTGTTTAAACAACCTCGTTCCTACTTAATTATGTGACAAATTCTGCGAACGTTCAACCATCCATAGCTTAGTAAGCATGATACCCTCAAAATACTACTGAAGTTTAAAACAGCTACTGGTCAGCGAACATTTATTTATAGAGCTGTTAACATCTGGAACAACTTAGATGACAATTAAATTGAAAGCCTAATCCTCAGTCAGAGCTTTTAAAAACTTAATGAAGGACCATTTTCTTTCTCAACAGTAATTTTAGTGTGAAATGCATTATACTTAATTTTTAGTTGTTCATGTAAAATAGCGACTGAAAAGCCCAAAGGGGAGTTACAATATTAAAGTAAGGATATATATTTTTTAAAAGAACTGGTTAGGTTTACTAGGCCTGGAAAAGTTTATCATTATTTAAATTGGTTGATAAGCAATGTGAAAGAATTAATAATATTAATAATAATAGTGCTAAGTGGACACAAATGTATTTGATGAATATTGTTATGCTAATGCTCACCTAGTGGATATAGCTACATCAACTCTCCACCTGAGTGAATCTAAGCTTGGAAGATGGTTTCTATTTTTGAGGGCAGCAGCATCAAATGCTGATCTTCTGTAGAGGCAAAGGATGACAATGAACACCATCACAACTCTCTTCGGAACAAGCTCTCTTTTGCCGGCAACCATTTTACAATGCTGTTATTACCCCAGAAAAAAAGTGCTCATGGAAATTGACTCCATTACATTTAAACATATCATAATTATTTTAAACTCTTGAGTCATTTTTTGTTTCAACTGAAAGGGCCATGCATCCTCATCCAAGCCCAGGTGACACCAATTCCCAGTCAAAGAAACCTTCATGCTCTCAGTTTTTTATTTAAATGTTAATTTACAATCCCTCAAAGGCTGCTCCAAAAAAACATTGAGCACTTGAAAAAAGTGAATGAATAAAATAAACATTCACTGTCTTGATTATTAGTGAAAAACAGCAAAACGCAGCCAACAGTTCTCACAATTTTATGAACAGAAATACTTGCTTTTCTCCAAACACAATGCTTGATAAATCAGGAATTAGTTCTCCAGGGACTCTGCAAAGGACAACAATAATATGACAAAAAGAATCCTGTTAGAATGGCAAATTCAAGGAATATTAAACTGGAAAACTCTGGATGAAATAATGGAAATGATAATTGATACTGACATCAAGGCACATCTGACAAAATGTTTCTCAGTTCTGATAATTTTGGGAGTGACTGAAATCTCTCCTAAATATTAGAATCCTGAAACCACTTCTCAGACCTTTTATCACGAGAGCAGGAATAACTTGCTAGGGGCTTATATATTTTCAAACTCTGTACAAGAGTGTCCACTCAACGTGAATATTCCAAAGACAAAAATCAGTGTCAATTTAGGTCCACTAATATTCATGCGTGCACCTGCATATGAAAAATCTGTCATAGCATCAATAATTTGATAATTATTTTATTTTCTCTAAAAACTGTCAAATTGAAAATTGACATGCAAAACCCAACTTCACCCACCCCACTTCTAACTCCCATAACCACCATTCACAATAATATGCTTACTTGAGCTCTGTGAGGTCTGACTTGAAACGGTCTGGTTTAAGAGAAGTTTGAGGAAGGCGCAGTGCACTACGCAAGAGACAGTACAGTCCAGCATACAAACAAGACAGTGTTTCCTCAGTTACTGCATCCGACTGGAGCTCTTGAAGCAATCCATTATCAGGAACCTTTCCCTCAAAAACTGAGATAATAACTGAAAAGAGGAAAATGAAAGGAAATATCTTCTGACTCTACTTCTGAATTTGTCACTGCAGTTTGTTGCAATGCATGGAAACAAGCATTTTGATTGTTTTATTCTTCCACGTCTGCTTGCAACTCCAGTATGTGGTGGAGAGCAAAAAATGACAATATTATGATAATTTTGATTTTGGCTCTACTGACAACAGTGACTTCTTCATTTTGTCTAGGCTCTTATGGCTACAATGATGAAAAATGTTTAATAAATTAAGGCGGGGAGGCTCAATAAAAAGGCAATGATTGTGACAAGGGCCTTTTTATGCATGATACTCACTACCTGTCTTCTCATTGGCTAAAGGCCTACAGTTACATGTAATTTTGGAAATCAGTGAAACCTACTACAGCGGAGATTCATAATTTTATAAGACAGTTAAAGTGTACTTGTGTCAAAGTAGCACAAAGTTCATTCCTTGCCAAACACTGAGTCCAAACGTTATCGGTTTGACTGGGCGATCTCCGAATGTGTATCGATATTTCTGATCTCTCCTACCTTGCAAAATCTTCCTGAATAAAGCTTTATCGATTGAAGTTAAATGAGGTATCATTCGTTTTATCTCATCTGGAATTCTCGGCCCTACGAATAAGCTATCATCCATCATAGGCAGACCAGAGCTGGCGCGTTCACGCGCCATCTTGTATGTCACTCTCGACCCAGACTTCCCTTGACTTCGTATGTTTTTGGACAGTGGTCAAGACCCAGACAAGTAGCCTGGGACCAAGTGGGTGAAAAAATTATTATATTATTTCTTATTTATTTTTATTTATTTATTTTTTTGCCATTTGGCCCCACTGCCGATCCTGTTTCTAGGCCACAGAGCACGTGTTACAGTGATATGGGTATCCCCAGGAGCCCCCGCGTTTAGGACACCCCTTTGCCCCCATTCCGAACCGAAAACCCATCCCCTTCTCATATCACCTTAGCGATTTGGGTTAAGGTTAGCCTGAGTATCAGGTGTTTCTGGGGGAAAGGCGGAAAGATGGAAGCTTTAGGAGCTGCGACGGCTACGAAAACGTCACTTAAAAGGTACAGTTGCGCTGCTTCAAACTTTATCAAGCTTATTCCATCTCGTTCAGTTCGTCAAATGTTGGCACATTTTCAGTCTGGAGTTGAAATCTAAAAGACTGTATCAAAGTTCAGGAAAAGAAACAGAAAGTCTTTGTCTTCGTTCACGTCCTCGACAAAACATGAAATTAGGCCCTTTACGTTGTACATAGTCGTGCAGCGACGGCAAAGAAACAGAGAAGGTCAGTGAACAAAATAGCGTGATGCACGTGCAAAGTTGTTGTTTTGCCAATCCAACGCTATAGGCTGTTTCATCGTGATTATTTCCATAGAAGATGTAGCCGTATAAATGTTTACCCGAGGTTCAAAAATTCAGAAAGAGCTGGTTGATTTATGGAGTTTGCGCAAGTTTCAGCTTTTTGCAACCAGTAACATAGAAAATAGCAGCAATCAAACTGCAAAATTACTGGGTGGCAAAACCTTTTTGAGCTCATACTTCTTTGTAAATGTTGGAATTTTTCAAAAGCGAATTTCTCCGAAAGTATTTGGTATATCGGGGTCACATTTTCAGAGATAACTGAAACTGTTATGCTCTTTCAATATTCAGAATCAGTCCCCATATACAAAGAGAAATACTGATAAGCTGGAAAGAGTACAGAGAAGGGAGACTAAAATTATCTTAAAAAGTGATGATCCCTATGACATTAGTTTGAAGAAGTTAAACCTCATGTCACTGGAGAAGAGAAGATCACTGGCTGACGTGACTTTCGTACTTAATGGCAACATTGATATTGACATCAATAAAATTATAGATTTCCACTCAGAAGCTGACCGCTTCTCACTTAGGGCTAAGGACTCTTGAACTTTAAACAAGAAATATACCAGAACTAATGCCTTGAAGTATAGTTTTTTCCATAGAATTACTGACCAGTGGAATCAACTACCGTTAAACATTCGTGTTTCTGATAACGTAAATATTTTAAGTCTAGAGTTAGGAAATTTTTCAGTGATTTTTAAGAAGCTTTTATATTTCTGTATTTTCTGAAACTATTATTTTATTGTGTTTCTATATATTTTTACGTGATCTGTTTTTATATGGGGTCTAGGACTCCTTTACAGTTCATCCTTTGGTTTTTAATCCATAGATTGTAATAAATAAACAAATACATAGAAATTTGATTTTATTAGCCTCGTCAGATACAACTGATAAGCCTATGTTAATGAGGCAAAAAATGTAAACAGGGATTCGCCTATTGCCGCTCTTGTTGCCGTCGTCGCTTCTTAAGCTCCCTGATGAGCCCTTCGAAAACCCGTTACGAAGATGTATATCCCGGGGGGTACCCCTGGGAATTCTTGGTGGGGGTTTGCCGCCCGGTTCTCCAAATCCCGACCCTATTTCAGACCAGAAAATTTAATTTTCCACAACCGTTTTCAGACCAGACCTCTAAAATCCATACCCGTTTTCAGACCTGGGCCCAGTTGCTCGAAGCCGATGGTTAGCGTTAACCAGCGTTTAATACCTTGACAACGTATTGGTTTTGATACTGCTTAACCAATAGTTAAAGCTAACCATGCTTTGAGCAACTCAGCCCTAGCCTTTAGGCAGAAATCATGTTATCATTTCTTAGATTAGAGGGCAAACAAAAAAATTCTTCAAATCCATTTCGAATTTGCATATTTCTCTTTCTTTCTTACTCATTTGGAACTGAAACGATAAATACGTTCATTCACTTCCGTAGTTCCCTCAAAAACCATACCCCATTCCAGACCGAAATGGGCGAAGTGTATACCCGTTTGCAGACCAAAACGGCGTAAAACTTACCCGATGGGGCAGCGCATAGCTTACATAAGAGAGTACCCCACCCTCCTCCGGGATGTATATATTGGCCTAAGACTTCTAGGCGGCAGTTTACGATATATTGTCTTTCAGGGCAGGTATGAGCTGTCTTTCAAAATAATGATGCCACCAGTCACATAGTCTTCATTACTCAGCTGGAAAAAAACAAGAGTGTTTCGTAAGTATACGAACCTAAAGGTTAAACATTGGTCTGCTAAAAATCATAACATGTACTAAGCTATGTCTACACAGGATACCGAATAGCTTATAATTGTCGTGTCAACATGAAAAATACTCCTGCCTGGTCTAAACACCTGTTCAAATTGTAAAGAAATCTGTCCGATAGGTGACAATCTATCTCCAAGATTGGTACGGCGTAGCTTCGTTAATCTGAAAACACCGTTCCTCTGGGTGTACAAAAGCCCTAACAGATCTGGTTTTTCGTCGATGCAAGAGCTGTCGCAGGTATAGTGTACAAGACATAGCCTAAACTGTTTAGAAAAGTGAAGCAGCTGTTTCATACATGACAATGAAAGTCGATAACAATTATAGCAAATGTCTAGGGGGTGATCTTATAAACGTTTATATAGGGAGGCTACGCGCCCTAATTAAGTTTCAGACCATTGCATCTGTTATGCGCTGTTTTCAGGCGACTGAAAACATAAATCCAATCAGATAACTTGCGTGACTTTAACTTAACCCTTGGTAATTTGCGAGGACCTCCTAATTCCCCGTTGTTTCCCTTTCTTTTATAACTCCTCCCCTTCCCAAGGCATTTGCAGACAAACACTCAGCCCATAATAATGAATAGCCTCTCCCCCGGGCTTTTTTAGACAAAGAAATGGCACTTCTATTTAAAAAGGCTGCCTTAATTGTTACCACAATATTTGCATATCTATAAAAACTGCTAAATTTGCATTGCAAACAGCAGTTTTATAACTCGTTTGTCGACGGTCTGGGTGCCTGTAACAGACTCCAAAGGACAAACGTAACGAAAGCAATCGCATCCGAGACACTCACGGGTACATTTCTGAGCGCAAGATAATCAAGGTATGATTTATTCACTTTTCTTACCCGAGGCTCAATATATTGACAGTCTACATATCTTGTAAGCGATCATATCATTTACCTCACGGAACGATTGGGAAAACCATCAACCGCACAATAGTTAAGTTAAGTATTTCAATTCCCTTTTTGCCTTTTCTCGATCCTGCCCAGCATCTTGAATCAGCCTTACTGTTTTCAATTATGCAATTAAGCTAATTTAACTTTTGAATCCTCTTCAACGGCAAAGTAAGACACGTTAGATTAATTTAGAGAAGGAAAACTTCTGCGTGGAAGCTTCTAGATCAAAATTTCACAATAGAAGTGTTTTCTTCTTAGTTGGGCACATGAATGCCATTTTTCTCAAGGGACACACCCTCTTCTGAAAAGCTGCATGAACATGGTAAGAAAGGGCTAGCATGGGTATTTTAATCTTTCAGCTCGTTACCGTGCTGTGAAAACCGCCCGATGGAATAAATTAACAGCTCGGTTTTTTCCAAAACGTTTCTGTTGTCACAGCTGTGACAAGTGATAATTAAGATGTCACATACTTATTAAAATTAAGGAAAAACTCAAGTGAAGCCAGGAGATGATTTATATTTTGTAGACATTTCATGAGCTCATCAAACAACGTATAGAAATCAAATCTTTAGTATATGAGGGCAGCTACATATTTGCATATTTAGCATCAAAATCAAAACAACGCTCTTCGCAAGGTACTTCCTGGCAACCTTATGTGTGGGCGTTTTACCTAATGGCTTCTTAGATCTTTGAGAAGAACAGAGCATCGTTGAAAAGGCCATCTGCAAGAAAGTCCAGAGACGGACCATTAGAAAACGTATGGTGGTGGTAGGTGGGGGGGGGGGGACAGGGAGTACAAAAAAGGTACATACCGGGTATTCGGAAGGCAAGGGAAAATTAAATGAGAATAATTCATACACGCTAAGTAACCCTTACTGAGATATTTAGCATTGACCTACAAAAATTCATATAAGAACGGGAACGGGAACGGGAACGTCAGTTGACGACGGCGCGCGCAAATCAAACAACTGGTTTGACCAATGGCAGAGTGGCAAATTGGGCACCGGAAGTCGAGTTTAGTCCTTTCCGCGCGCTTTCCCGTCGTCAAATGACGTTCCCGTTCTGTTGCTACATCAACCTATTGTCCAAGGCGGACGTCAGTAAAACGCCGACTCGGGGTCGGGATCGGAGTTGGAGTCTGTTATACTTTCGTTTCATTTTCTTCTGTTTTCTTCAAACCAAGACATGAAGCAGACGGACAAAACACAACATCAATGGACCTCGACCCCACCCCTGCCCACACCCCTTTCCCTCACCACCCAAAAAATGCAAATTTGGTGTTATGACGTTGAATTAAGGGAGGGGTAGGTACGCAGTTTCCCCAGAATCGTATCCATCCAGGGTTCTCTCCTACCCGTCCCTACGGACCGAGTGAGAGGGACGAAACAACCCTAGCCGAGTTGATCCATCCTTATTTTGCGTGCGAAATAAAGTCATTGCTTGACGTCTTGAGTTTCCATGTTCACTCAAGAAGACTTAAAATAATCGAAAGCCTTTTGGCGGGCGAGGTTTTTTAGCCTATACGGCAGTTTTCGGCGCGTTTGAAACGTAACGGTCCTGTTAACGACCAGTGTGCGCTGGAGTTAACTGAGGCCCCGTCCACACGTATCCGGTTTGGTTGAAAACGGAGACATTTTCCTCCGTTTGAAAACAAATCCGCGTCCACACCTTGCGCTTTTTAATCGTTTTTGCCCGTCCACACGAAAACACTATGGTTACTGCAAACGGAGGTACCATCTTTAATGGGAGCGTGCGCAATTATTGGTAACCAACACCGTGACGTAATAAGTTTTCAAAAAGCTCCGTTTTCATCCACCCGCACTAGCTAGTACAGCCGAAACGGCGTTTTCAAAACTCTCCACTCTGGAAGGCGTTTTTGAAAAGATGAGTTTTCGGTGACCATATTCGTCGAATACATGCGGTCGGTAGACCAAACCGGAGAAAATAAATCTCCGCTTTCACGACAAAAACGGATCACGTGTGAACAGCGCCTGAAACGGCGCGCCTTTAATCCAAAGTTATAGTGCTTAAGGCCATTTTTTACATGTAGTGACCTAATAATTTCCTTCTTTGTTTTTACAGTGACTGAATACAAGTCAGAGAAAAAAGGAAAAAAAACATGAATGTTCTTTGGGCGATTATCTGGTTTCTTGTCCTATGGTTCCTTGCCTGGCCTGTGGGATTCTTCTGCGCCGGTTGGTATGTCTGTTTGTCGCCGTTTGAAGCCTGCATAGAAGCCATAAAGGGAGTCACGGAGTTGCTCATGAAAGGGGTACAACTTCCACTCGAAGTTGCTAAGCATATGGTGGAGGGCAAAACCAGCTGGTAGACAGTGCGTACTGAAACAATGGCACAATTTCCATTTTTTTTTTACAAGGCTCAAACACTGAATAAGGGAATATTTTGTGGTAGACATCGGATTGTTGCGTGACGAATCAAGTTAGCGTTAAAGCTGTGCGCACCTGTTTTTTTGACTCATGTTGTAATTTGATGCAAAGGCGTCTCCCTTTGCCGCCTCTTCCATAATATAGCATGGACCTTACTTAAAAGACGCTATTTTCGCCTGGATTCACAGTTCTCTGTTTGAATTCGTTCAAAATTTAAGTAAGATTATTTTTTGGCTTTTCTATGTGCCTTCTTTTCTTAACATGATGTCATCACGACTTATAATACTTCTTGGAATAAATTTGGTGCATGTGTAATTGTTATGATACATTTATTGTTATTAATTTTGTTATCATCATTAGTTATTATTCTTTATTAAGTTTACAGTTTTACTTTTATTTGATTACTATGATATTATCCGATTTATCTGGTGGGGTTCTCAATTAACATTATAAAAGAATTTATATGCTTATTGCAGAGTCAATCGGGCGGTGAGTTCGTCGTTTTTGTAAAATTAAAATGTTTTCGTGTAAAAGCTAGACTCTCCAGTCTGCTCTACAAGGGTGGGGATATCCTCTCTTAAAATATCTCCTTATCAAACTGATTTTACTGGAACCCAGGGGAGGTACTCCCATAAATTTAAAGATGAGACAAACCTAAAAAATGACACCCTATTCAAGGGAAAAACTACAAATTTAACCGTAACACACTAGTAAACCTTCGTTAAATCGATCTTCTGATACTCTAAGGACTATTCTTATTTTGATGAATGATTTGTTTCTCATTTGGCTAGGCATTTACACGTACGTACTTGAATCTTAACTGATACAATTCAGGCACCCTATTCAATAATAAGGATCACACCAGGAACGCAATCTCAACACCCTATTTAAGAATCGAGACCTTCCAAAACCGTACCAGCGGGCGGCACTTACTTATCTAAACCATATGTGGGAGTAAGGGGAATAAGTGCCACTGAAATGGCTTGCACTTTTACTTGGGATGCGGTTCCTGGGTAAACCAATATCAAAGCCTGAGAAATAAGGAGGGGCTGGGGAGAAAAAGGAGCGTGCGCGTTTCTTTTTCTTATCCACACCATCTTTTACACAGGTGCCCTTTATCACGATTTAATTCGACTGAATCGCCGTTTTTAAACCCAATTGCTTCAAAGACTGAGGAAAGCACTCCTTACTTTAGTAAGAGACTTGCAGTGTTTATTGATGGATCAGCCGGTCAATGCAACAAAAATTTGTCGCTTATTCGAGTATAATATTGTCTGAGCATTTAGGCGTCTTTTACTGCCTCATGCTTCACATCGGAAGGGATTTATGATCTTATAGAGACGTCTGCTTGGCAGGCTACTATAATTACAAATGCGATAAAACCATGCAATGTTTCTATCGTTCGATATCCATTTAAAAATTGTATCTGTCCATAGCAATGGAGGTGCTCATCAAATCGACGAGTAGCTTTTTCCTTTAACCATACGATGCGCGACGCCGAACGGCAAGCTGACCCCCTTCATAAGTAGGGCTGTGATGCTCTTCATTCCATCAATACAGGCTTCAAACGGACATAGGCAAACGTACCAACCAGCGCAGAAGAATCCTATTGGCCAGGCCAAAAATATAAGGACAAGAAACCACGCGATTGCCCATAGGATCTGTTTTCCAGTCATCTTGAGTGAAAAGGTCGAACTACTACTTCTTCTTTTGCAATGAGGTTAACCTCCGGACCAAGCGAGTCAGCAACAGATTTTTTTTTACCTGTTTTACGGAAAAATATGGAAGGAGAAGCTTTAATATAAAGGAAATTCACAACAGCTAACTAAAGGATAAATGCCAGAGGGGAGGGGTTACGTACTCAAAACAGTTTCATACGGGCAGGCTCCGCCCCAGGATCCAACTACTTACCCTTTTATATACCATTTTTGGAAGAAAAATTACCCCCTTTCGTACATCTTCTACTGACAAATCGTTCCCCCATCACATACCTAGTTTAGAGCTTTGCATCCCTAAATGTGCTGTCTTTGAAATGTGAAGTAATCACAAAACCAGAATGTTTTCTCGACTTTTCCACAGCCATACGATACATCTGATAGCCCTGTTGGACCTTTTTTAAAAACCGAAATGACAGATTTCCCTGCCCTTTTAATTACTTCAACTAATCCCTACCCTTTGGGGTACCCCTTTCGAGCGGAGCCTCTCCGTTTATGCCATTATAGGGAGTACCCCGAGTACCCCCTCCCCGGGGCCTAATGTCACCCTGTCACAAGCCTCATTAAAGCCCCAAAAGAGACTCAACTTCCCCGTTCAAGTACATGCGTTCTGATTGGCTAGCTGTGGATATGTTTTAGTCCCTGGTTCCTTCGATGCAATGCGCTCTCATTAGTTTTTATCATATTAGTTTTAACTATTAATCATTATCATAATTTAGTTATCATCATTAATATTAATAACTCTTTCGTCAGGTCATATGAAAATCATCGATAAACAGGTTTTGAACCAAAATAAACGTAAAATTGTCGCTTCACGAAAAAGCTGTTTCTGATCATACTGTTATTGTCTATCCCTGATATTACATGAAAATCTATGAGTTGAGCAGCAAAGTCATTTCTGAGGAAAATTCTCACTGAGGAGCCCTCGGAAAAACATAAATCACGAGTTTAATATTAAAGTTGAGTGATCTTAATGCTAGTCCATATTTTTAAGTTTCCGTTACCTAAGGTAAGAATAAAATAGAAAATTTCACCAACCTTTTTTCTCTCTCCTTGTTTAATTAGAATTTTCACACAAAAATCTGGAACTCGGGTTTTATGCCATGAAAGAAGCGTGATGTGATGTTGCTGAAGCTCGTCTGGGCGAGTTGCGAGTCACGAGTTTATGTTGTCTGTCATCACTGAGCACGTAAATGTTGTCACACAAGTGCTAAAAGTTAGTTTTTGTTTAAAAACGACATGCTAACTTGAAAATTAAAAAAAATCTCGCTGAGTTGTAAAATTTCACATGACTCGAAATGAAAGAAAGGAAAAGAAGTTCATCAATAAAGTATTTCGCTTTATACGTCAATGAAGATATGTAGAAAATTTGCAAAAATATCGGGTTGAGTTTGAGAGAAATTTGGGTAAATTGTACAGGTCTGAAATAGGTACTATTACCGTCAATTCTAGCCTCCCACGCGTGACGAACCCCTAAGATGGAATATTGGCAGTTGTGTAACAAATTGATCATCGCGTGACACATACATTGAGAATTTGAAACCATGGAGTACAAATGTAACCCACTAAAAAATCGAGAAGCCGCCGCTCTGATTTTTTTGTGCTTCCCTTTAAGACCCGTACTACGCGCCCATGAAAAATACTAAAACGTTTTTTAACGGCCTAATCACCATTTTTTCAACAGGGAGTATTCTTTATTCAGCATGAGCAATTGATTTTGCATACTAGTAGGGTAAAACACAATAACGCTGAATAATCAACTTGCGTGTGTGACTGGGCGTTGAAGACAGTCTCTTGAAAGACCTCGAACTGATCTCGCACGACCACCAGGGAAAATTTAAGCTGACAGTAAGAACGTTCTGGGCAACTTCGGAGAGGCAAAATAGACTACCACAAAGCGGATTTCAAGGGCATTTTTACAGTAATAAAAGGACAATAAACAATAAATCACAAATCAGTCAAAATCAGAATAATTTTATTCAAGGCACACGTGTAAAGGGTAGATTTCTACGTAACAATTAAGCAGTGAATATTGAGTCGATGGGTACAATTCTTTACCTAACGAACCGCCACAATTGTGATATAAGCAGTGTCTGACAGCATATAGTACTGAAAGATTCAGTGAAGCAGCACGAATTCAGTTCCAGTTTCGGTTGAACGAACAGGGCTTTTCTAGATCAAACAAAACAACGTGCATCGAAGCATTGATCACATATCGTAGACTAGCTATTGTTTTCCCAACTTTCCCCGTGTTATAAAGTTCAATGACTCCAGCAATATTAAAATGGCCCATGCTACAAAAACAGGATAATGTCATCCAACCAAAGCAGTTATATAAAAGGTCAAAGTGATTCTTGCATCTTTCGTTTACCACCCCTGCTTTCCCTCGACCATATGCTGAGCTACTTCCAAGGGTAATTTCACACCACGCATCAACAGCTCCGTCAGTCCCTTCATGGCATCTACACAGGCTTCGAACGGCGAAAGACAGACGTACCAACCTGCGCAAAAAAATCCGACAGGCCACGCCAGAAACCATAGAACAAGCAACCAGATGATCGCCCACAAAACATTCATCTCTAACGAAAACAATGGAATATTAGATTGAGACGCCTTGTGTGAAGTGTACTTGATTACGCTAATTTCAAGGACTGACTTATCGTGATCCAAACCAAAAGAGAAAATACTTACCGATATCAATCCAATTTCAAACCAACGAGCCCCTGGCGATGCAGCGACGTACCCTTCTTGGGATGGTCATGTGTCGTAAATCGTGAATAGTACGACGAGTACTGGGAACAAAGAAATTTTAAAGTCACGCTCGGTCTTTCAGGGACGATGGCTTCATTCTACTACTACGACCAGAATTATTTTCGTTTTTCCTTTCATATTTAAATTTTGTAATCCCAGTGAGGTTTGAATAACAAAAGCCCTAATTTGCACAAGAAAGCAAAACCCTGAAGGATTCTGCTCGTAGTAGTATAATGATGCCATCATGCAAATGCAGGGGCACCCAACGACAATTTTCGGGAAAATATCTGTTCGGAAGACGATTTGAGATCTAGAATTTTCGGAACATTTGTTGTAAAATTTCTTGCTTGCCTGCTTCTCCTAGGGTTTTTGAACATCTAAAATATGGTATATTTGCCTATTTTTAACCAATTTTTACCCTAAAAAGGCCACCTAGAGTTTTCGGGAGCTTTTTTTCTGGCTGAAATTTTCGAAAAGGTAAGTTTCGATCAATATAATTTTCGGATCACTAGACTTTCAGCTAGGAAATCCGAACAGATGAAAAATTTTTAGGGGATAAAAATATGCCTATATCTACCGTTTAAATACCAAAATACGTTTAACAATGCTATGTTTTAGTGGTTTTGAACTATATTCTCGTTGGGTGCCCCTGCAAATGGCCTATTGTAAAATCTTTGAATCTTGCAAGAACCACCAGCTGAACCACTTGGACAAATGGCAGCGACGTGAAGCCGGATCTTGGGGATCTTGGTGTAGATCAGAACAGCAATTCAAAGTAGACAGACTGCAAATTATCTTAGTTGCTAAAAAATATGTATCTACGTGTCGCAACTGTTCATCAGTAGGATGCCCAAAATGCGTGCAATTCCACAATTGGTTTCGGCTCCATTAAATCCTATACCAATTGCAGAACATTTTAGGAGAGCCAGGGTGGGGGGGGGTACGCTGGGACCCTGGAACACTTAGCCTATACCAGAGCTAGTTCAAGTGAATTTTGCTACCCTGTACTAGACTAAACTCCCCAAATCCCCCTATCCTAGAGTAGCTGTTTTCCAAAAACAACCGAGGTCACAAGCACAGTCCAGCCAAAACAAAAACAGATTTATATACCGCATCCCAGAGTAAACTGCTTGAAAACCATACCCTTCACAGCGGCACATTCGTGTATGGCCCATATATGGCAGTACCCCCTCCGGGAATACAGAATGTACCGACCTTACACTAAATGAAACGCTACCTTTTCTACTAGAAGCTTTTGCCCAGGGTTTTGCCTAACCCCCCGTAATACTGGGGAAATAGGGAACTTAAGCAACGATGATTTCCACGGCAACGAGAACGGCAAAAACCAGTAGGTTTAGATTGGCTTTGCACGTGCATCACACCTAACTACAACGTGAAAGTGCCAAATTTCACGTTTTGTCGCGGACGGGAACACAAACAACATTTTTCTTTTTCTTTTCCTGAACTTTGATACAATCCTTTAGAACTCAACTCCAAAAAGAAATTTGCCAACATTTGACGAATTACATAAGCGCGACAAAGTTTGAGGCAGCGCGAATTCACTTTTTAAGAGACGTTTTCGTAGCCGTCGCCGTCGCATGGGCAAGAAAAGAGTATGCGGCAAAAATTCAGATTCACGTTGATCGCTAGCGTGAGTTTTTGCCATCATGATCATTTGAAAGGGTAATCTTTGCATCGTCTGAAACAAGGAACGTTATTAGCAAAGAACAAAAACAGATCTCAGTCTCAGTACTGAGCAAAAGCTCACAGCCCCTCCTCTTGTTTGTAACGCGAGCTCTGTGAAACAAGAATTGGCGAAGAAATATGAAGGAAAGTTGGTTATCTGATGAGATTCCGTTGTTGTTTGTGCGTTCAGTTCTATTATGCTTAATACCGTTATAGCAGACTACTTTTGCTCTTTTCGAAATTATATTTTAACTTGAAGTTGTATTTTGCAACAGGAAAGCAAAAAAGTACCACGGGAAAGACTAGGTCTGACAAGGGATGGAAAGAGGAGTGAAGGGAAAGAGTAAATGTCCCGCCCATTCACCCTTGTCACGCAGGGGCTAAGCTTTTTTCTTCTTTCCGAGTCCTAATAGCGAAATAACGCAAAAGAAATACCTGGTTAATTAATCACAATGCAACCTGGCGACCAGCGCGGTCTAGGATTAGTTTTTAGCCGCTAGCGGTAGCACATTACCGCTTAGCGAGCGGAAACCTGGATAAGAGATGAAAAATATTGTCAAGACTCTCTCGATCTCTCAGACGGACACGTAAAGAGAGGTGTCCGTCTTATAGAGAGTCAACAAGTAAAGGAAGTAAAGAAAGGCAGGGACCAACTCTAGGTGTCCGTTTTACAGAGATGTCTGTCTTATAGAGGTGTTCGTTAAGAATAAGTCGACTGTATAGCTATAAAAATTAAGTAACAATCCTTTGCTTTAATAGTCAGGGTTCTTTGCGATACTAGTTAAAAACTGAAAATCAAATACCTAAAGGTCGAGATGAATTGCTGGAACATTTCGTTTTCCCATGTCTTGTACCAAAGGTTTCGTCGTCCTAAGTCAAAGAAGTTGCTCGAATCTACTCGTACCTCTTGAGTTTGTTTGTTTATCAGTCCTGTGACTAACAAATTAAATCGGATTTTCCAAATCTATTACCTCGAACATGCACGACTTTTTATTGTTCTTGGGATTTTCGGATAATTTCATAAGCCAAAATACTGCCGTTTTTGTATAGCTTGGCTTTTCTAAATGTTTATTCCAATACTTATGAAGATCTTCCGTTTCCCGTCACCGACCAAGCCCTCCTCCTTAACGACAACGATACGGATTTCTTCCTCTCTTCTGTAAAAATAAATGCAGTTTATTGATCTGACGCTACAATTTTGTGCAAACATGCCATTTTGAAAAAAATGGCTGGGAGCCACGAAAAACCAGTATTTGTTTAATGAAATGCAAACTAACTATGCCCAGTGGAAAATGAAATTTATCGCCCCGTGTGCGGAACTGTGGATACTGGAGTCCGGAAAATTATTGCCTGTCACCCAGAATCCAGGGCTTTGGAATCCGGAATCCAGCGGAAATCGATAATGGCAAACTCATGCGTCCAGTCGTCTTTTTGCGGGACCAAGCAGCGAGGTCTCCTTTACAATTCCCACCAGAGCGGAGTCTAGTAGTCGAGTCTAGGTAATGATTGAAATCTGGAATCCAATTCTTATTGAAAAGGAATCCAGGACGGATCAGAGCCGAGTTTAATAAATCATCTTGTCTTGTCTTGTACCTGAATCGGGTGTGGTTGCGGAATCATGAATCATAGTTACAAAACATGTAAGAATCATGAATCTTTGAATAATGAATAACGAGACTCTGAGAAAAGCTCAACAAAATACACTGATGAGAAAATGGTTAAGTCCAGGTGATCAATAGTCTTCGTGAATCATGAATCTGGAGGAAAAGTCTTGTAGGAATCATGAATCTTGAGGCAAAAACGACACGAAACCTCTCTCGGGTTCAAAGGCAAACTCTTATGAGTACAGCAGCCGCGTGCTTTAATGCTTCCAATGAAAATAGTGCGATACCTTTCAGCGTGCTACAGTGCGACTACTGTAACCAGGGCCACCAAGACAAAGTTGACCAATTGGATTGCGGGAAAATAAAAATACTTTCCGAGAAAGCTGGCCGTAGGCTAGTCAGCAGCTCGTAAAGAGTAGCAGAAACCGGAAAGGGGCTTTGAGAAAGTTTAAGAAAAAACAGTTACTCCAAGCACAAAATTTAAATATTGATGGCAAACGTTTTTCAAGAAAGCAAAATGTTTCAAAAGACAATCACGTTTGTGTATTCGAAACTTTACATATAACACCCAGGAGACATATTTGTTTGACCCAAGCGGTTGTTTCGTCATCCGCAAGCAATTTCTTGGCTACGATTGTCGATAAAATCACGACCCCTCTTTTTTAACCTAACGTTTTCGTTTTTTCCACCGTCATTCACTCTCTTGGGAAACGCGTGCTTTAAAGGTCGCGTCTGCAGGCTGTAGCCCGAGTATCAGGCCTTCCTAAGGGGCTAGGGGGAGAGGAGATTTTAGATGGGGGAGGGGGGAGGGGGAGAAGAGAAAGGAAGGTTTCTCTCCTTCAGCTCTCTCCCTTTTCGCTTCCATCTTTCCCCTTTTCCCCCAGAAACGCCTGATACTCAGGCTAGCAGGTTGTAATTGGTTGATTTCGATCCATGTTGTTAATTGCCATTATGATTGCCAACTTTCCCGGAATGCATTGTTCTTTTTCTGTAATCAACTTTGTCTACGTGGCCTCGGCTACAGAGCGTTTTCATTCACGTGGCCAGCAACTATGCAAATGTATTGGAACAAAAGAAAGTCTTTACATAAGAAAAGAGTTCAACTCCCACAGGATTGGTTTGGGACACCAACATGGCCGCCGTTTTATGACCCTTTTATCGTTTTGGGGCACCGATATGGCCGCCATGACGTCAGGTGAAAACGCCCTATAGTAGTCCAGTATATAGTAGTCGGTCTTTTCGCACTGTAAAAGCGAAGAAAAGGAATCCTATTAAATTTATCTTCAACGCGCTGTTAAGAAAAACTTAAACAGCATGGACTTGCCAACTTTTTTTTATTTGAACTCACGTTCGTCGACCAAAAAAAATACAAATAGCGTAAAAAAGTATTGAAAGCCTGCATGTATGCATGTAAAAATTCTTAAAAAAAGTGTACAAAATTTTATTCAAAAGTCCTTGAACAATAAAGATACTTGCATCGTTGAAACTAACTAATAAGTTTTCTCGTCAAGGTAATATAATCACTTGCTATAAGCATAAAACTTGATTCTTCTAAGCCTAAAATTCAGCGCCAGCGATAACGATTTCTGACTACTCATGTCAGTATTCGCAGTCAGCTTAAAGCGTTAATACACTTCGTAGTTTTTCTCAATTTAATTTCCGGTACGGCAGAAAAAAAAATCAGCGGAAACATCGCGTTAAAGAAAGAAGTTTAGGTGAAGCCTTTCATTTTCTAGTGTGAAAACCAGGAGAGAAAATGTTGCGACTTTAAGAGACGTTTTTGAAACAGCAGCGAAATCTTTCATTCTCGGTAGAGAAGCCGGAACAAATTCCTCAAAAAAATCAGTTCAAAATTTACCATATCTCTGTTGCCATCGACCGCTTAACACTCTTAATATAAACTGAAAAACTTGTTGAGAAAAACTACGACTCTGTACTGTTCTGCATTTCATAATTTTGTTAACACAGTTAACACAACAACACCTTAACTCTTAAGGTACTCTCGTAATTGTCTCATAGAATAGAATAATCACTAATCATCTGTATCACTTTTTTTAAAAATTAAATGACTAATTTCAAGTACTCGAGGAAAACTAGTGCGTTTCTCCCAGGCGGAGACGCAAAACTTATTAAAACTTAAATTTCACCAAAACAAAATACCAAAAAGGAGAAAAGTTAACGCAAGTCAGTTTAAACTGCCTCGTTCGATGTTTCCTCCCTATTTCATTCTTTGACACCCTAGACTCTGTTTCACGGGTGCGGACAAAATAATGGCCACGGAAATGTCGCCGCTCTTTGACTCACTTTGACACGAAAGTCTCTCATCTCTCCAAATATGTCATGAGAGTATTAGGACAACGTTGCCGAAGTCAAAGACCGTTAAAACAGGCTTCTAAGTATGAGGTCAAAACTGAAAATTTATAAAGATCTGTAAACGAGCTAGTTTTTCCTCGAGTACAATGCCCTCGAAAGACGTGCTTAATAAAGATAACAGTAAATAACCTGACGGGATTTTAATTAGTATTTGCAAAAATAAATACGCAAGTTCATCTCAAGAAAATAGCACTGCCTAAATAGGCTACAGATCCATCCATTGTGAACGAAATTTAGTATTAAAGCTGCACGACTTCTTGCGGGGGCTAAGTCTGCAAATGAAAGAAGACAGTCAAGATCGTCAGCTGGCGATGGCAACCAAAACGCCACCATTAAAACGAATTCGCGCTTTTTCAAACTCTTTCAAGACAATTTCGGCCCGCTTGAAAAGTCAAATGCTGGTGAATTTTCCTGGAGTTGAATTCTTAAGGACCATACCGAAGTTTACAAAGAAGGATAAAATCGATTGTTCAAGTCCTCCATCGTGTAGTGATGGCAAAGAAATGTCCTAAAATGCGTGTTGCACTTTGCACGTGCGTGGATGTTGCACGTTGTTTTGATTATTTTTGTTATTGACGTCCCTTTTCGCTCTACGAAATGGGAAAAAACCAACTCTGGCGGGGATACTTTCCATGAGTCACGGCCAAGAAGTTTTGAGGTAACTCTTCGAACGCGAAAATGCAATGATTAACGAAATATTTGTTAACTTACCTCGGTAAAAATTAATAGTAATAGACACAAGTATTGTATGAAGGCACACAAGTAGTGTATGAGGGCTGCGTTGTCTGCAAAGGGAAGACAACCACACGGTTAGTACTGACCACAGCTGCATGAGGTCAATGTGGAGTCCTGAGAGCGCGTTCTGTGCATCCCTCATCTTCTCTGTGCCTAGCTCAACTGTAGGCTCATAGAGCAAGCACACTATAAAAAGAGCTAATTCTTTTGTGTAGCAAGCCGCCATCTTTAATTCTGAACGGAAGCGCGGGGCTGTAAATTGAGGCTGTATAAAGGAGCAAGTGTGATCACCAGGGTACCCTGAAAAGTGTCCCCCCCTCCCCCCTTTGAGTAAGCTGCAATGTATCCACAAATGAAGCAAGTTAATTCTGTGTAGCAGACTACCAGAACATGCGTCAAGAACATGCGTCAAGAAAACCCCGTAACGTGGTCAAATTATACGTGTGTCAAAAGGTAAGAGGAGAGTTAAATTAGACATATTCCGAACAATTTTTCTCCTTGGATAATTACTCTGGTATGAACGCTTTCAGTCACTTCATAGTTTTTGACTCCTTTCCAGTAATGTTTATGGCTGGTCTTTGCCAGTAAAGTAAAGGCCGAATATTTTTATATCTACTAACATACATGGTACCTTGTGAACGTGATCACCAAAAAGGTTTTATTTTGAATGGCCAACTCATAAGATTTCATCAGAGTTAGAAGTGCATTTATGTCACAAACAGAACTATGAGAAAGCAATGCTGAGGAGGTTTCATTTCAATGGTCACACCACCTATTTTGTCGACAGACATAAAAATTTCAATATCCTAAAGGTACTTTATATATATATATCTAATACAAACAGTACCATGTGAAAGTACTGCTGAAAAGATTTCATTTGGTGATACCACAAGACTCAAAAGTCAGAGTTATTAATTTATGAACTTTAATAAGCAGGAGTATATAAAAAAACAGACCTGAACACAGACAGCAGGTAGGCAAGTTTGTGCTGTTGGCACTTGATAGTAGGTTGGTGGTGGAATCTACCCAAAACAAAAAAAAGATGACAACATTTTCATCTGATTTTGCACATTCTCCAGTTGCCCATCATAATAATAACCTGGGATCACTTATTCGTAATGGAAACTAGCTAGGGCAAGCTGACTTTCACTGAGACTTCTGAGACTGTTACCAAGGGGAAAGGAAAATTTAACCCTTTAAGTCCCAATAGTCACAATCGTCAATTTTCTCTTAACAATATCCATATGTTGCCAAGAGAAATGGTTATGAGAATTAATAAAATGATCACTAAACAGAACATGCTTTGATCTGTTTTCAAAGTCTCTCAACTAATTCTTTAAAGTAATGTATGAAGATCACTACGGAGAGTTTATATAAGGATATTGGGGCTTAAAGGGTTAAGGGAGCCCTGTAGTGCCCTGAATCTGCAAAATCAAGGGTGCCCAGCATATACACCGTATTCACAAATGGCGGACACGCGGGAAAAAACTGGGGCCTAGTCATGAAAGCGAGGCGTTGGAGGGTAAACAAAAATTGCAAATGAAGACTTTCAGTGAACTTGCAGAGTGTTTAGCACGGATTCCACCTAAAATAACTTTGTATGGACGTCTTTTTAAATACAATGACGTGGAACGTCTTCTGCTTTTAATGTTTAGTACTGATTTGCTGTTTGCAATCACAAGGGACGCCAGATATCTTCAAGGAAACAGGATGATTTTGTATGTTGCGAAGCCTCAGAAGCTCGACAAGTGGGTGATGGCTGGAGAAAAGCGGCAAACATGTTGGCCCAAACTTCACGCTGAAACCGAATACGAAAGCCAGCTCACTGCAATTCTGTAAAACAGAAGTAAAAACAGATATTGGTGGCAAGAAAAAAAGAAAAAAGCGACGAATAGATGGCCTACTTGTCAACGGAAGAGACCTCCGCCATTACTCAAAATTGGTCAAGTCGAGAGCGGGTGAAAGATTCATTCACGAGACTCATTCATTCATGTCAGTGTCATTTTACACATATCTATGTATGTCTGTATTTACAACTTCCTTTGGATGATATCAATTCCGTCGCTTTGGAGTGAATTGTTAGAGGTACGTTGGCAGAGCTTAGCAAATTCAGTGCAAATCTAAAATCTTTTGATTTCTTTGCATTGCGAAATAAAATAATTTTATCAAAACTATAAGCTCTAGTGTGTGAATCTTATGGCTTGCTATTTTCCTGGTCTCCTTTACGGCATTATCTCAGAGAGCTCTTTGTAAAAAAGTGGTATAGAGCTCACATTTTACTAGGTTAAACTTTTAAGGCAATGTTTGTGTCAGGACTGAACACGGCAAGCTTCTGTTTCGAATCATTAAATGCGAGTCTGGATCCGTTTAAGAAGACCATCATTTTTCTTATTTATGTATTCTTCACTTTTAAAACATTATGGAACATGAAGTTAAAACTCATAACAGCCAAAGATAAGAAATAGGAAAATTACTCGCTGAAATGAAATGTGGCCGGCTTACCGAGTCTGCCGAGTGACAAGTCGAAATTTTGAGCGTACTTCACTCGATCGCTCCTGCATTTATACCAAAAAGATAGTTCTAATTGATGTCCTTCATCGATAAAGACCAGAGAATAGCGTCCTGGCAAATAAACACCAAATATAACTTCATCGAAACCTCAGTCACCGCTTCTTTCCTGTCTTCCTTTTTTCCATCTCGATTTGAACTGTTTTGTTCAATGACACACGTCTCTTGCGTTAACAAGTAGGCCATATATCCATCGCTTATTTCTTTTTTTCTTGCCCCCAAGATTTGCATTGTTTATATTTCTGTTTTACCGAATTGCAGTGAGCTGGCTTTCGAACTCGGTTTCAATGTGAAGTTTGGGCCAACATGTTTGCCGCTTTTCTCCAGCCATCGCCCACTTGTCTAGCTTCTGATGCTTCGGTAACCTACAAAATCATCTCATTTCCTTGAAGATATACGCGTCCCTTTTGATTGCAAACAGCAAATCAATACTAAACATTAAAAGCAGAAGACATCCCACGTAATTGTATTTTAAAAGAAGTCCGTACAAAGTTATTTTAGGTGGAATCCGTGCTAAACACTCTGCAAGTTCACTGAAAGTCTTCATTTGCAGTTTTTATTTACCCTCCAACGCCTCGCTTTCATGACTAGGCACCAGTTTTTTCCCGCGTGTCCGCCATTTGTGAATACGGTGTATGATTTCAGGGTTCTCAATAGATTTTTAAGTAGGAGGTGATCACTGATAAAGTAGGAGGCTCTTCAGCAAAGCCAGAGGTGTCAAAACAAAGCAAAGAAAAGCGACTTAAACACAAAGTAAGCGGCTATAAATCCCAAAGTAAGCGGCGATTAATCGCCGGGTGCCGCCTTCTATTGAGAACCCTGTGATTTACAGTGATTTACTAGTTACAAATAGTTATGGTGAGTCCTGGGACTCATCTTATAAAAAATCATGAGACTATGTCCATAACGAATGAGCTCCTGTTGAAAACAACAAGGGGTCATAAATTAAAAGTGCTTGAGCCTTCATGTAACCAGACAGTTAATCTGGAGACAGATGACAAAACCCTTTACTGCAGGTTACTGATATTAAAATATAGACTAAAACAAATACAGTCGACAGTCCATATATTGACTCTTGTTTAAACCTATCTACACAGAAACCATGTTCTGTCCCCAAGGCTAAGGTGGCCGACATGGAGAGGTTCAACTGTATGCATACTACTTCAATAACCTTCAATAACGAACAGGACATTCTACCAAAAAATCTTCCAATCGATCAATGGCTCTTTGCGTCCCACGGGACACATTTCATGAATTATTTTGGGCCCCGTGGGACCCAAAGAACCATAAATCAATTGATTTTTTGGTAGAATATCCTGTTTGTGTGATTCCTGTGGCTTCTGTTTAATTTAGTCCCCCTCAATTTTGTTGTTTAAAATTAGAAGGACTACATTTTAATTTCAGTAAACTGTGAAAAAAAAAAGTTTTGGAGTCTGTCTTCAGATTAAGAGACTGCCTGGTCACAGTCCCAAGGGTTTTCAGTTTTGAACTCCTTGTTTTTTGAACTGGGACTTGATGGTTCTGGCCTTAGACACATGATTTTTCACAAGATGAGTCCCGGGACTTACCATAACTATTTCTACCAAAATAACTGAATAGGACAATTGCATGATTAAGAAATTTTACTACCACTACCAGAATCCTTCAGTTTGTTGCTTTTTTGTGCCAGTTAGAGCTATTGTAGTCAATTGTCATCATCGTGAAAGTGGCTTGTTGACCCCTGATCTAAATCAGGGTAAAATGAACATGAAACTTACGGAAACAGGAGTTTGGTAGGTTGAAAATTCATTTGTTACTGGAACCAACACAACCTGTTGGGCCATAACAGCTGTAGAAAAAAAGAGGAGTTAGCTACAGTTACAATCCGCAATATTATTATAAGGGGAGGTTCCACCCCGAGGTCCAACCCCTTACCCTTTTATATACTTTTTTTTTGACAGAAACAGTACCCCCTTCTTATACCTTTCATTGACAAATGGTACTCCTTTCACACGCCTAGTTTACAATTTCGCATCCGTTTTAACTGCTACGCACTTTCTTTAAAGTATGAATAAATCACACAACTACAAATTTCTCTTGACTTTTTCACAACAATAAAATCAATCTGTAGCCCTAAAACTTACAGCTCATAATAACCTGAAGCCTAAAAATAGGCACCCCTTTCAGGCATAGCCTCTCCGTATAGGTCATTACAGTCAGGGTGAGGGGAATTATTCCACAATATTACATGATTAGTTTTTAAAAAAATAATAGTTGAACAGAGAGTCAAAGTCTTGATACATCTTTTCAGGGTCAAAACCCAGTTCATTTGTTGTACATCTATGAGGGACAGATTTTTCCCAACTAATCGAGGCGCAGATCTAGGATAAATACTGAGCAATTCCTAAACAAGCACCAAAGGCACAAGCTTCTAGGGCGGTCAGGGGGCATGCACCCCCGAGAAATATTTGGATTTTGTCTACCTTAAGTCACCTTTCCTGGGTTTCTGAGTCATTCAGACAGGATATTGACCAGAGTTTAACCTTGGAAATTTTTTTCCTTCAAAAATATATTTATTTATGAAAAATCAGACCGATTTTTGAAAAATAGTGGAAACCAGTGTGGATCCATGCCTGTAATCAGAGGCGCTACCCAGATCTTATAAGTAAACATCGGTAGGAGTTTCAGCACTCTTTCCTCAGACATTAATAATGCTTTGAGGGGGAGCCACAGATTAACTGCAGGTCTTATAATGAAAACTATACTGTACACTTTTAGCAAATTAATTTTACCTATAAATACTAACCTCCATTTTGTGATGAGCTTTCTCCTGCCAAAAACTGGCTTGATAACTAAAGTTAACACAAACAGCTTGTTTAGTACCAACCTCTAAAAACTTTAATCATATGTGTGCTTATTAATTCTTTCACAATAAAATAAAATAAAATAGATAGTGAGATAGTGATGCAGTCCTGTTGCACTGAATAATCAGTTGAAGCCTTTTTTTTCTATAGAGCTGTAATCAGTTGCATAAAACACTTGAGACATAGCCTGCGCGCAGTTGAAATTAAACTCTGGTTAACTCCGTTTGCGAAACAGCGCCGAAATCCTTGTTCTGGACTTCCAGCTGTGTACCCAGATTTGAGTACGCGCCACGATTGGCCAGTTAAAAAAGGCCTTTGTTTTGTTTGTCGTGATCGCCAATCAGGTTGAAGGGGAATTCGAAACGCACTCCCGGTAATCCGTTGAGTCCGTTGGGGGTCCAGAACAAGGATCTCTGCGCTGCTTCGCAGATGGTACTAATCAGAGTTTAGTTATCGTCTGCACGCAGGCTACTTGAGACACTGTCCCTCATTTTTGCTTAAATGGCCTGTCCATGATCTTGTGCTTGTGATCCCCCCCTCCTCCCCTTATCAAAGTTGTTAGCAATACAAGACCATACTTGGTGGAACAACTTTTAATGAAAGGGAAGGGAAGGGGGGGGGGGAGGGCCGGTCAGTATTGTATATAAGAGACGTGCAGCTAGCAGCGATTTGAAGTAAAGAAAGGCAGGTTTTTCATCGTGTGTCTCAACATTTTTGCAACTGGTTGTGGCTTCACCAGATAAAAAAATGAAGTAAATGTTGTGTTCATTACTCAGGAATCCCTGCTATGTTTACTTTAACAAAAAAAAAGGGTAAACAGATCCTTTTTGACCAAGCCTTTTTGGTCAAGATGGCCAGCCATTGGTTTCATTCTTTTTTGTTCTTGGACCTTAACTTCCCTCAGTCCATATTACCAGGCAAAAAAAAAGACTCCAAGAATCCAACCATCTTCAGTTGACACACATACACACATACAAATGAATGAGATTTTGGTTCAGGGTTGTCAAAAGTATACGGCTGCCGGTGAAAATCACCACCTACTTGACTGGCTATTCTGCTTGGCATTTCTTTACGGATGACATTTTTAAAATAAAATATCCCTGGACCGGCCGCTTACTTTGCAGTGTGCAAAGAAAGTCGTGTCCGACAGCCCGGGGCTAGTAGATTTTGCGATCGGGCTAGAGAATTCTGTGCTTAACTTGCCCGACGGGCAAGCGAAGATTTTTCGGAGAATTAAAATTACAAAAGTACTGTAAGACAATTGTTTTAAATTCCTAATAAATTCCTGTGGACCGAAAGTCGCTCCGACGAAGTGAAATCTGCATAAACAAGACGAGGTATCGCATTACATGTCAGACGAGGCGCATAAAGTAAAAGCAGATATTGAAAAAAACTTTGGAGGTAAATGTTGCTCGTGACTAATTCTTACTGGTTCAGAAAAAGCTATTTGTCTAAACTCTGCTTCATAATCATTTGCGAGGAACGTACACAAAAGGTTTTAATCCTGAACTCAAGTGAGAAATTTATTATTTTTTCAGCAAATATTCGTCACGTGCGTTTTAATATGGTAAATTCTAAACACCGATACTGTAGGTGCTTGTTGATTTTTTTCGGGCTAGTAAAAACGACTTTCGGGCTAGTAGATGTTAGTTACAGCTCTCCCGAAGGGCAAGCTGTAAAATTAACTTTCTTTGCACCCTGCTTTGACAACACAGCCATCTACTTCAAAACTTTCTGACAACCCTGTGGTTGTCAGAACAACAGGGAAACACCCCACTTTTTTGCTTGAAAGGTTGAAGTTATTTGGTTTTATCATATTTTCAAACTGACTCCTGGTCCAAAGGGTTAAGGAAATTTATTTTCCGTTCACCTTGCCTTCCAGTCTACCTTGCCCCCAAGTAAAATCTGTAATCTCCGAGACAACATTAGGATGATAAGAGAAATAAAGTATAATAGCGGAGCTCCGTGCTCGCGGAGCCCCATAGCTAAGGTAATCTACCCATCCCAGAAAATTTGGTAATCACGTGACCGACCGACCGAGCGTACCACAGGCATACCAATGTTTACTCTCACACTTTATAGCTACTTTGGGAGCCCAGGAGGAAGCTGATTGCACATCAATGTTGTCATCAATTGACAGCTGTCAAAACAGGGTATCCACTGACCAGTCTCACCTGACCGTATCGCGGGCTCAGGTGTCGACCCATCAAGGTCGAGTATTTTTTGAAGTTATCTGCTGACAATTTATTCGTTTTTGCAGGCTCAAGTTTACTTTTTTTAAAAATTCATTTCAAATATGTTGTGTTTATGTCAGTATCGCCCCGCACTATTACGATTTTGATTTCAAACTGACCTCAGACGCAAAAATTCAGCCAGTTTTTTTAAAATACAGGTGGGGAAGATTTTTATGCTCTGATTGGTTAAAATTTGACAGGTGAATTCATGCGTAAAATTTATGCAGCATCTTGAAAGTTGTTTACTTTGACGGCTGAAGCTGACAGAGTTGAGTCAACTTGTGATGTTTTTAACTGTCTTTTTCCACTGGATGTACAAAATGAAATACAGCTGCTATCAAGAGTGTTCTCTTATTCATGGCTGGTTTTTTTATTGAGTTTTTCATTGAGAAATGCGTCGCTTGTCAAAGCCGATAATCCGATTTCAGATGGCATCGTTTTTGTTTTTCACCTTGCTGGATGCGCGCAAGAATTATAACGGCTCAAGCAATCCTTGCCTTACTTGACAGCTTTCAGGAGCTGCATCTCAAAATATGGTAAGCCTGAGTAATTATTGTATTTATATCTAATTTCATGAAGTCCAGCGGCGCAGTTTGTGAAGCTAGTTTATGCACGTTTGTATTAAGATTTGACTGAGACACTGATCTGACCTAGTATGAGGTTTGATATAAGCTTAAAAAGCCTTTAGTCGATATTAATTCACCTTAAATAGAAAGAGAAGACTTTCCGAAGAATATTTAGTTATAATTTTGCCTGTAGAAAGAAAGCTTTGAGCGATTTTCTTGTCCTGAGTTCATCTTTGAAAACAGCAAACAGGCCCGGGAAACCAGTGGCTTAAAACATAAACTTAATCTTTAAGCTTACTAGTAAAGACTTGAGGATTCTTAGAGACACTTAAATACTCATTTGTTTTCGTGAATGAAAATTGTTGTCTCTGTAAATGTTCAACCGAATTATATTTCTTTATTGATTGTTGGTAGTCTCAAAAGTGTAATTTTCATCGCTTTGCCGTTTGTTTTCAGCCATTCATAAACATCGCTTGCAGGAGTACTCAAAATGCCGAGCGTATCAAACGCTTCTTAAGGTTACACATCGTTATAAAACCATGAATAAAAAAATACAGTCAATAAATTCTTCATCATGTTGAAGCGTAACTCTTTTAAAATTTCTTTGCAAATTTGGCGCTTGTCAAAAGTTAGAACCGGCCGGCCGTATAGGTGATTTTGGAAATTTTTTGAACGGTTTCACTAATTAAAAGTCCACACACGCTTCAATGGTCCTGAATATTGAATGAATGCAATTCGTCTTGAAAAATTGTGAAATACTGCATTTTGTATGAGGTCTGTATGATAAAAACAGCGCCTCATCATACTCTTTCTCCTCAGATGTGGTGTATTAAAAAAAATAAACGATTGGTTTGCACGCACCCAGATTTATTGGCAAGAATTTGTAAACTTGTCGATTACAAAAAATTCAGCCTGATTTGTTTTCCACACCTTATCTACTGTGATAAAAAGCCAGTATTACTCTTAAATTTGACCGTACACCTTTTTGGGTGTACATATAAGGCTATATCAACTTGATACAAGATTTGTTCCACTCCAAAATCACTTAACCTTTCAATGGGAGCTTCACTTTTAGCCGTGGCTAAATCTACATGTTAATAATTATTTATTGCTTAAATGAATACCTCTTTTTTGACGGCTTTACGCAGCCTTAGTTTCCTACCGTTTTTGTAATCTATGGTACCCTAAATTTAAAAAAAGTGGTAATATTAGTATTATTTGCACAAACTAATAACAAAAACTACGAATTAGTTACTTAGACCATGATTTGCATTTTGTTCCAACTTGCATTTAGCACAGTGAGCAAACCCCAGTTGGGGTGAGGTTTACTCCCTAGTGACCTATACAGGGTCCCTTATTTAGGGTTCATGTTCATTTGTAGAAGCAAGGGTAGGGAAATCTGTGATTTTGGTCTAAAAGGAGCCAGAAGGGCTAACAGATGCATTTTATGGCCAAAACCAAGAAGATTTGGTGATTTATTCACATTTGCAAGACCATTGTTCTCCTTCTCAGGCGGTAACCAGTAAAATTTACCACCTGAAGCAACGCTTTTTACCAACTGCAACCACTTGAAGGTTTACTAAAATTAAATACCATAAAATTCCGAAAATAAGCGCCTCCATATATAATCCTCCCAAACCAGTAACACAAAAAAACCCAGTGAGAGCAGGGCCATGTTCCTTACACCACTACCCCTTCCCCCTACCCCCAGGAAAGTGTGCCTCTGGCACATATTTTTGCCTCACTGGCCATGAACGGTCCCTTACCCGCTGGGCTAAAATTTAGGGAGAACACTGCAAGACAGTGCCTTTAAAGCAGTGAAAAGAGACACAAAAGTTCTTAACTACGTAGGTGAAAGGCAAGCCCTAGGATTTCACGCTAATGATCCTTTCTGGTACTGGGTTGTTACTGTGGTGTTACAATAACAGAACCGAAAAATTGTTTCCCAGTGACATTTTCAGCCTTAGGGACCAATTTACAGAAATTCACTATTTTTCCACTCAGATTCTTAGTGGAGCAATTCTTTAGTTACACATGTATGACTTATTGTCTGCCATCTTGAATCCTTCACAGGTGCACTGCACACTACCAGTTTATGGTTTCCAGTACCAAGAAAACAATATGACTACCAAAAATTGAAAACATTTAAGAGGTAGGTTTTCATGAATTTTCACGGAACCAAAAAAAAAAAAAGAGATACAGATGGTTTCCCATAATCTCTGGCCACAGAACCAAAAAACCTGTTTTCCATGGGATTTGAAATCCTAGGGGGTTAGAAAGGGGTACCATTTGGCAATAGAAGGTAGGTACAAATAGGGTACCTTTTTTTGTCAAAAATGGTCGCAAAAGGTCATTAAGGGGTTAAATTCTGAGGCAGCGCATCCCTGAATTGATACTTGGTTGAATGTCCCCCTGGGTCTTTATGCCATTTTGTGTTTAAAACAAAAACAAAAACAAAAAACTAATAAAAACATAGCATACACATAATTCCCCCAATTTAGAATAAACAGAGAGGAATATCTAAATAACAAAACTTATACCTTTTTAAGTAGTTCATTACGTGCGATGGTTGTCGCAAAAGTGACAAATCCATAGCTGCAAAAGAGAAATACTCAATAATCAGACAAGGCCTAACTGTGAACTGACGGGATCAGTTATAGAAAATGAACTGTTAAACTAAGTAAACATGTTTCAACTGTTATAAAATAATCATCTGTTGCCATGCCTGTAAATTCATTTTACTGCTTGACACACTGAGAAGTGTGCCCTTATGGCAAACATTTAAGCATAGCCCCCATTCAAAAACAAGTCATTTCATGAAAATGCTGACAGCTTTGCATTTGTTGAGTCTTGAGTAGCTGCCTCCCTGCCTTTTAGGGGGTACAACGTTTGGTTTTTGAATTGATGTGATATTTGATCTAGATGAACTGTACATCTGATACTAATAAGGGAACACATAAACATAGAATAGATGGCCAATATGTTTTTTTTTTGTCAAGACAAATGGTGACTGTGTATGCCCTTCTCCTCCCCTCCTCCTCCCCCACAGTGGTTAAAGACTAACAAACTCAAAATTTTCCAACTTTAAAATTACTGCAGTTAGGGCATAACAAACGTAAAAAATTGGTTTATTTAGAAAATTATACTAGCGAGAACAAATTTGAGGAAAAACATTGGCTAAAAAGACTCAAGAAAGGACCTTTTATAACTACTTCTGCTGTAGCTTGGCAAATCCCCCTGGGGTGCATGGAAGCGGAGAATTAGCTCCATGGAAGGTATGATAAAATATTATTATGGTCTAAGAATAGGGAACCACCCTAAGACCACATCACAAAATCAGAGAAAGGATCTGAGATTAGGGTGGATCGCAACCTTGTCATCTTGGATTGTATGATAAGGTATTATACCACCCAACAGCTGCTATGTACTTGAGGGCAAAATACATCGTGGGGAATAATCAAACTAACAAGGCCAATTATCACTTTGTGCTTAGCTTGATAACACTCATTTACGACTTCAAGGCTCACGTTTGCCTTTTCTTTATCCTGAAACTTTAAACTTTGCTACTACTTTCAAGGATACGGAAATACATTTCCCAAGCGGCACGTTCTGTGGGCCTTTTACATTAATGCAAGGTTCACTGTTTGTTTACTCGTCTTTCTAACCACTGGTAATTTAATTAAGTTTGAACCTAATCTCGCAAACATTCGATCATGCAATGTAATGTGGCCTATAAACGTTTGCGCTAATCAAGAGTGTACAGACATTGAAAACTTCAACATAGGAACCAGACGTTAACGTGCTGCACTCTTCTATTTTCAGAGCCGTAATCGCATGGTTTCGTTGCGTTTTGTTTTCCTCGCCAAGCGTTCATGAAAGTGCAAAAAAATTCTAGCAGAAGGCTGTGACTTAGAAATTTAAATTAACTGTAAAAACGGTGATTTCTAAACTCAGTGAGAGCTACTACATTTACAAGAAGCTCAATTCACCTTTCTCCCGACCGAGCGATACCACATCAAAAGAGACGAAATTTACAACTTCAAAATTTTCCAGCAGATACATCTAAAGACGGTTTTAAGACTATCAGAACTCAATTCAAAGAACATTTCTTATCAAAAATGTTTTTGGTAGGAGATGTTTTTCTGTTCAAACAAAACCTTGCTTTAAAGGCAGGGGTCGCATCAAAGTACAATTTCATACAAAACCATCCATATTTGCTCATGTAACTTGCAAGCAAGGGGGATTTAAAAAATAATAATAATGATGATAGCAATAAACGAATAAGGGGATAAAAACATGGAAACACGCTTTTTACTAAATAAGTCAAGGTTTCTAAGTAAGCTTATACGAGAACCAAAAAGATTACATTGACTTTAAACTTACCCCTTGTTTAAACCCGTTTTTCGGTCACAGACTATTCTTACGTCTACAACTTCCCCAAATGCCGAAAAAAACGTTTCTAATTCGAGCTCACTCGTCTGGAAAAGAGGGGAAAAAAGCAACAAATGAAATAAAATTAGTGTGACACAAATAAATGTACGAAGTGTTCGTTACTCGAAGCAACCACATTCATCTCAAAAGCGCGCGTTTTTAGCAAAATAACTGCACCAATGGAAATGAAAAAGCTGTGAAACCATTTTTCCTCCTCCACAATGCAAAACATCTACTAGATAAAACAAACAGATTCAAAATTTCCTTTCAGCGAGAATCACAATCTTCAAAAGCACTTTTGGCTGACTATGCGATTTTGATAAAATGGGGTTGAAACATGCTGAAAGACATCGCTGTTTATCCTTTCAGCATTTGTATCTGGCAGATTGGCGGTAAAAGCCAATGATACTAAAGTAAAGTAAAATAAAATAAAAATAATAGAAACCAAAAACAGAAAGAAGTAGAAATGCTTGAAATTGTTCATCTCCTGGGACTACTAAAAAGGAGTCAACTCATAGTCGCTCATAAATTCAAACGAATAACGACCGCTCTGGAATGTGCATCTTCGGTGGTCACTTGTACACTTTTCGCGACAACAATTTTCCTGGAACCGCACGTTTGCAACATCCGTGATCGTCAAGACACAAATTTAAGCCTTCCGTACTATATCAGGAAGATAAAAGCGCAACGATGAACCCTCGGAAAAAGATTCGTTCAACGAACAGAAATAGGAGAACTTCAGCGAGAAAAGAAGGGTGTAAACGTACCTCTCTCGACAAACCTCCTATGAATACACGGTTAAAGATCTCCTGCCCGTCCGGGATCTAGAGGAAGAGAGAAAAAAGGCAGATTTTTAGATTTGACGGCAAAACTGTTTACCAATCAGATCTACACATTCTTGAAACTACTGTTAAAATTGCGCAACTCGTCACATATCAGGCGTACATCAAGGGGAAAAAAAGCTAATGCATACAATCTTCAAAATGATATCGTTTGCTTATTAAATAAACAGACAGTGGGACACATTTTCAAACAGGAGAACCCATATTTCTCAACTACAAGTGATTATTTCCTATTCTAATCTGTCTAATCCAAACACGATGGTTTAGTAACATCGGTGATTAGGCGGCGTTATGTTAAAGACGGCGCTAACCAGACAACGCTGGACCATTTTCAGAGCACCTTTTTAGGCGCTTAAGCTTAATTCTTTACACCCCGGAAATCTTAAATACGCAAAAAAACAAAACAAAAATACCCAAATTTACTCACGTTTGCTTGCACACTGGCGGTCATTTTAGTTCGTCTGGTTGCTACACGAAATGATTGAGAACTCAAGCGAGCAAGTCTTTCCAACGGCGGTACCGCGCTTTGTGATTGGTTTAAGATGACACGGTCTTATAACGCGTCAGTGCTGGAAACTAACAAAATCCAATACTCCAAGTACAAAGAAAGAAACTTTGAGATAACGCAAAAATGGTCGATCTACAGGGCGAAACGAAAATTCTGATCTAAGCTCAATCGAGGTCAAAGAGGTTTTTTTTCAAATCCACACAAGTGTTTCATATGTGATTCATTCTCAGTGGGCGGGGCACTCAAAATGTCAACTTGCTGCAGAGATACACAACGCCGTCTATCACTGATGAATTAAATGCACGACGCCCAGATCATAATCTCAAATAGAGGGCCTTTAAAAAGCCATCAATCAAAACATATTTAAAGCGATTGACTAGTGTTGTTCGAAAATCTACTTATGTTTAATTGATGGCCTGGATTAGAACACCCAGTGCAGTGACTTGAACACGAGAAACCAATTCAAAATTCTACGGCATTAATAAAAACATATCAATAATTTCCTTGCTCGTGTTTCACGTTCCTGATGAGAAAGTAAACAGAGTCCGAACACTCACAAACGTCAAATAGCGAAACTGTTTATATTGGCGAGACGCCGCGACCTTCTGTTTTCTGCAGCTTTTGTAAATCGCTGTGGCTATATGGCCCGTAACCGCTTTTGTAAATGGCGCGAAAATGTTACGCACAACCATCGCTGTAGGTGTTGGTTGGTTATTTCACTAGCAAACACCAAAGAAGTTTAAAAAATATTGGATAAAAAGGCAATTAAACACAGGAAAACTGTGTTATCCGTCATGACCTTAAATATTTTGTGCAGATGGAAAACATCGGCTCTTGAAAACGTTAACTAAAGACTGATCGAAAGAAAGGCGACAGCGGTCGGTCACGAAATGGGTGGAAATTACAGGAAAAAATTAATCAACAGAAGATCCTACAAGAAAATGACTTAGGAATATAACAAAAAATAAATAAGAATATAATAATATAAATAAGACTAATTATTTAAGAATATACAAAGTGATTGGTTTTGAAAATTTTGGGGAAATAGAAATCGTTTTTGCACTCTTATGGGTTCTAAATGGGATTTTTTGTTTACTGTTATTTAATAATCTGCCCATATTTTTTTTAGTGTTTCGAGTTAAACAGCCAGAAATTTAGTGTTTCATGTGTTTTTATGAGGTTTTGGCGATAAAACTCCTAAAAGTAAGTGTTACAGAGCTCAAAGGTATGTCACAAATTTAATATCGAGGCAGTCGCTAGACCCTCCACATAGAATTAGCAGTACAATTTCATTAAAACGGAAACTAGTTGAAGTCTGTCATTAGCTCAACCTAAGACAATTAGCGGCTAATCAGCCATGATCAACGCACTTCTGATTTTTATTTTTTTTAAATGCTAATCGGTCCTAATCAGTTGACATCAACAACAACTCGTCTCTTACAGTAAAAATTAGAACAGACGTTTGCTACACAGCCGTTTTAGTGTCGTCAGAGCTTTGCGTGACCAGGGAAAGAACGGATCGGTTAAAAAAAAGTATCGGTTCCAGACGAAATCTCTTGTTTTACACGGACAAGTCTTGTAATGCTTAATTTCCTCAAATTTCTTCTCTACGAATATTTTGGACGGCCACCTCTCGCGGGGAAACCAGTCGTGGCGCCGCGAAATGTCGGTTCTTTTCTCAGCCTGCCTTTTTTAGGTCGCCGAGCGAAGCGCGCTAAGAAAAAGATAGCCACGCGCGCGACTGTCCCCTGACGCCCTCGCTTCTCGAGTGCCGTAATTCATACGTAGAGGCACCGGGTTAAGAGATCAAAATGATCTCTTGATAGAAGAAAATAAGATACCCCTAACCTGCAAAAAAAAAAAAGAAAGAAAGAAGAAGAAACTAACACAAAAGAAAAACCAAACAACAAAAAAACAAAAAACAATGACAAACCCAAAAAGAACGGAGTTAAATATTTTTGTCTTAATTATTAAGATTAAAACTATTTTTATGTCAAGGGTCCACTAATCCTGAAAATAGAGAGGTTAAGAGAAACGTTTTAATACGCTAAACGGCAAACGTGAATTTGTACCACGTGAACAACTTTTCCCCTTAATTGTCGTTTACTCTTTATTACTTCTACTCAAAAATAAGTAGTTTTAAGCCAGTTCTATCCATAAGAATTGTTTTGATCTTCTTATTTTCTATTGTGAGAAATTCTCAACTTGAATCTGACGTTTGCCGTTTATACATCTTATTTTCTGCCATATAAACACATGAATGCCAGATAGAGTGGTAACCTGTCTCTGATGGAAAACGACATGAAGTATTCTGTATTCAATTATATGAGTAAACAACACTGAACGCATCCCGACGTTAGTTTAACTGGCTTTATTATTTCTAATTCTATCTACTACTGTACAGTTTTTTTTAATACTATATATAATTCAAATAAGTAACTCACACCAATCTCCAGCTATTTAATGAGAAAAAAGGAGAAACACGGCACCCCCACCCCCCTCACTTGACATGCGCCCTATAAAATTCATCCTTCCCGTCATCTAATTTGAAGCAGAAAGGAACCTTCAGTCACTTCTTCCTTTTGAAGCCAAGTTACTTTAGCATCGTCTTAAAGCTCTATCAGGTTATTCAGGGGCTGTCCACAATTGGTGCCCGGGAATCAGTGCCTGGGTATCGCACAAAATGATGTTGTGTTCACACTTGCGCCCTGCCAGATGCCATTTGAAACATGAGCTTAGTAGGAAGTACAAAGCAATGGACTGCCCCAGAACTAACTATCAAAACGGTGTGCACACGGCGACCCGGTGCCCACTTTTGTGGGGCACCGTCACCGTGCCCGAATTCTATCGTGGGTACTTGAAAAAAAAAATGTGTGTTCACCTTAATGCCCGGCGAGTATCGTACTCGGGCACCGTGCCCGGATACCAGGTGTGCACGCTGCCCTAGTTATTTCCTCAAAAGCACCAACGACCTTTCCATTAAAGCCCGATTGCTGTCGCCGCAGATTTCACCTTTTAACTGGACGAAGTCATATAGCCAAAAACGTCGGCCAAAATTTCCGAAATTATTTTAAGGCAGGCTGAATGCAACTTTGACTGATCTCGTTTACTTCATTCCGGCCTTTTTAGAGACGAATTTCACGCTGAATTTCGAAGGGTGAGAAGTTTCAGCAGATCAGCTACAACGAACCGATCTATTCAGCAATGGACCAAGATATCCTGTCGGTTATTGCGGTTCTGAAAATGAGAATGGGTAAATGGAACAGCTAATTCTTCAATTTATGATAAGAGCGATCCAGCAAAGAAAAAAACGCTTACCATTTGTACGGAACATCCGGTAATTCAGAAGAGAATTCAAATGGAACAGTTCATCCCTTTGAATTGTTTTCGGCAAAAAAGGTTATACCTTGCGAGGTATCAGATTTCCCGCTTTTACCGGAACGACCGAAATTTTTGGAACCATTTGCTTGGATTACGAGCGCCAGGCTTTCTCTAGAGAGAAGGACAAAAATTTACCTGTATTTTGTAAATGATACAACTCAATCATGTTTTCGCTGCGAAAATAATACCAGTAGCATTTGACGGACAATTTTCACCGAAATTTCCGTCCAAATGGTAATCGATCAAAGTGATCCGTCTCTGAAGGTATATTTTTTCTTGAGAAACTTTTTGCAGTTAAACCCAACCGAAATTTCCGGCAATTTTGGTTGAATAAATTAAATAAATGTGCTCCTATGAGGAGGAGAGGCTTGCCCAGTTACTGAGAATTTGGCTTTCTTTTGCCGGGTTTTTTCGATTCTCTTTTTTTCCCTTTCCGTTCGTACTTTGTTTTCTGGATTCCGGGACAGTTTACCACGCAAAAATAAAATACGACAATTATAGCAACGAGCTTAAGTCTCCGACTTGCTGGATCCTTATACGTTTCTGGGAAACTTCCCACCTACCCCTTCCCTAAGCCATTTTGCCCTAAGTTAATGTTGGTTTAGGGGAGGGGTAGGTGGGCAGTTTCCCCGAAACGTAGTTTCGAATGTCTTTTTTCTTGATGTTTTTTCCATACTTAGTAGTTAGCATTTTACTAATGAGGAGAATGACTTCCTCCGTATTTCTCGGGAGTACGACGTCCTCTTTCAGATAACAAATAACAACGAGTCCATCTCGTTTTTGTAGTGTCCTACGCTAGTGATTTTGCGTGCAAAAGACTTTTTTAAAATTGTCTTGTCCGTGATTTGATTTAGTAGGCAAATCTACCATAACCGCACGAAGAGAATGCTATCCTGCCTTTCCGCTCTCCAGTGTGACTTTGTTCATCAAATGACAAATAAGAAAAAGCCAACCT
>CALNXK010000004.1:2117500-2190000 GCA_942486035.1 Porites lobata
CTCACGTGACCTTTGCCTTCAAGCCCGCCTAACTATCTAGTCTCCCCAATCTTACTCTACTTCCAAAAACAAAGACGGCGGGTGAAGGAAAAATGGAAAGTTTTTTCGCCCGGAAAACACGCCGGCATGTTCTCGTTTGCTCGTTTTTCTTCTTTTCTACTGTTACCTTCGTCTGGCTGAAAAATCCTCTCGCCTTTGACTATGATACTAGAAAGTCTCTTATCGCCGGTGTTGACAAAGAATTGTAGAACATTACAAAGTGCCATTGTGCTGTGGAGGAAGAAGGAAAAAGGCAGAAGAGACTAAGCTTCCTTTATAATCGTTCATTTAAAAAATCGTCGTGAAAAAAAAAAATAAGACAAGAGGACAAGTGATATTTTTTACACTAAATGGAAAGATGCAACGGCCTAAAGCTAAAAGGGTCTAAAAAGACAGTTGGAAATGGCAGAGGGATAAAACATGATCACGCGCAAATGTCTTCAGTTGGCGTTTTACATTTTATAGGACTACTGCATCGCTGGGGCGGGAAAGAAGGGAAAAAACGGGGTTGCTTAGCAATCTACTAAAAAAAATACGGATACGTAAGGAACGAGACCTGTAGCGCTCAACCGGAACCCAGTGCCCACTTAGGTGCCTGTGCACAAGCTCTCGACTTTGTACCCGGACTCTGATGACGTACCCCAATTATGGTGTGGATAATAAAAAAGGGTGTGTTCACATTACTGTCCAGTGAGTACCGTCATTGGGCAAGAACTGTGAACAGCCTTAAAGCCTGGTTCACACACAAGAGCCAACGACTTTCATACGTCAAAATCAAACGCAAGGAAGGCAAAATACTCAGGCGCAGTCAAGGACAGTCAAACTTTTTCCAAGATGGCGGTCAAGAGTAAAGCTTAGCCTCAGAGTGCTTAAGGGACGAAAAAAGTACCTATTCAATGCAACAGAAAATATTCGCTTATACGGTATTCAGTTTACCTGATTGTATTTACTGTTTATATTTTTTATCGTAATACATACGGTTTTTTTGTCCCTTGGTTCTTTTGCAAAATCTTTTCAGGCAAGAGTTTTCTTCAATTTATCTGCACAACGTTTATCATAAAGCACCGTATATTTCCTTATACTATCTGCTAATTTCTCGTCTAAAATGGAAGAAGCCATCTCGCTTTTAACCTCAATGCGCCGTGGTGGCATGGCACCGATGGAGCCTGTTTTTTTATTATCCCTGCGTTTGCATTTGCGTTTGCGTTTCCTCGGTTCACATGTGTGAAATGCAAACGCAAGCGCAAATGAAAGCGAACGAAATTGAAACTTTTTCCATTTCTTGCTTTGGCGCTTACGTTTGTGTTAACATTTGCGTTGAAGTAGTTCACACGTGTATTTTCTTGCTTTTGCGTTTGCATTAGCGTCGCACGTGTGAGCAAGGCTTAAGACATAATCCATCATTTACCTCACTTTACTATCGTACACTCCAAAGAACTCTGGTTGTCTCGCGCACCAAATTTTGATGACATATTCCAGAGCGGATTTTCCCGTCGGGTCAGGAACGCTGCTTAAGAAATCCAGGGTCATCTGAAGCTGAGTGTTCATCAGATGGAGAAAGGAAAGCACAAGCGACTGTGAAATAAAAAGGGAAAAAGCGTTAGGCTTCAGAAACTGGCTTCAGAAACTGGTTGGTTGTTTCATTACCCCATAGTCCAATCAAATCATTGATCTCGCGTCATGTGACGTGCAAGCAGACATAGAGGTACCCTCGTTTTCGCGCCAGTTATTGAAGGTAATTGGAAAGACCAGGAATGTCGCAAGGGTCTTGGGTGTCTAAATCCTCCACCATATCCTCCACTACTTCTCCCTGCCTGTTTTGCTCCTTTTGTTAACTCGTTTTCATTTTACCGCCTTATTGGCATAAAAGACAAAATGAAACGGCTGTTTGCCTTGAACGCGGCAACTCATATCGAAACTGGCAAGAAAAATCTGATCGCAAGGAAGTCTCCGCAGCAGGTGTTTTTAGTAAACGCCACGAGTAAGCTTTCTATTAACATCGAACCTATTACTGCTTCTCTCTCCTCTGCAGAGGCTCCCGCTCGGTATCCCCATAAAAATAGCAATAATCGAAAAATAGAAAGCGCGCGGGGGACGATGGGAAGAGGGAAAAGGCGAGGAGGCCTCTCTTCTTTCTTTCCCCTTCCCATCGTGCCCCGTGCGCTTTCTTTTTTTCTCCCCAGCCTCCCCACAACACAAGGAGGCCTCTGCGTAGGAGTGATTTATTATAAAAGAAAACAATGGGGTAGAAAAGATGACGCAGTGGTGAGAAAGTCGCCTTCCACCCGCGTGGCTCTGCCTCGAATCCCAGTACCGAGTCGAGTATGTTGTTGGTTCAATGACAAATGTTAATGTTCAATGTTAAATGACATTAAACATCACTTATTGTCGGTTAACCTATAAACTTTATTTACACTTCATTTTTACGCAGCTAGCACAAGAATGGCCTGCAAGTAGCGAAAAGATAGTCGCGGCAAGCCAGAGTGTACACAGTTACCTGAATTATGCTCAAGGTTTCGGCTTTTTGTAGTTTGCTGAGGACAGCTCTTAGCAACAGATCAAGGTTTTCTCCAAGATTACTACCAATCTGTCCCAAAAGAACATAGTAAAGGCTCAGTTTTTTTATTTGAATGGAAATATATCAATTGACTTACGTTTTGAACTGCGGAAGATTTATTGAACGATCTTTGCTAAACGTTTTTATACTTATTTGAATATTACAAATTGTACGTTTTTGTCTTGGTTTGAAGACCATAAATTTAGTCTTATTAAGATTCAGAGAAAGCTTGTTTGCTTTAAACCAGATTGACAGTTTGTCCATCTCCAAGTTTAACATATCTAAAAGACAGTTCGGATCTTTATGTGACATGAATACATTGGTATCGTCGGCGAACAGCATCAGACATAATACACTAGAAGCATTGAATGTACAGTAAGAAAAATAGAGGTCCGAGGATAGAACCCTGAGGAACCCCACTAGAGATTTCATTTCTTAACGAACGGCGGCCATTATATAAAAGAGGATATAATCGTCGCAATTGTAATAGCAATTTATGCAATTTCAACTTTCCCCTGTGTTCCGAAGGAGTTTTTGTTTGTCTGCTGTTTATTTCACTGGTTGATAATTTGTTGTAAATATCATCCTATGAGCTAATCCACCTTTAGCCGAGTTATCTGTAATTTCGTGGAAGACAGGAAATCGTCGCAGAAAATTCCGCGCGCTTAATCTTTAGTTACTTCATGCAACAGTGCCTAGGTTCCAAGATAAATAATGGTTTCACTGACCTTCTTAATAAGCGTAGTCACCAGTCTACCGACAAACGATGCTGAGAACTCCGAACCCCTGGGATCTAGAAGATGTGACGTGGCTCGGACAATGTAAGAAATGGCGCTGTTACCTTGAGCGTCGTGCCTGAAAGAAATTATGAGAAAATGAAAATTTTTTTAAAAAGACACATGTTGAGTTAATATGGTAAGCAATGTGGTGATTTACGCCCTAGTGTAAGTCTATCAAGCGTTCTTCTTCATCATTCCGCCATAAACTAACCTCGTTCCCAGAAATCCACGCTAAAACTAAAGTAGACAGACGCAAGTGAGCTATGGGAACGAGCATAAGAAACAAACTTACAATCGGACTCTACAGCGCCTGCGCCATTTGCCGCTGGGTGGCGGCAGGATCATAACTCCGAACTTCTTCCGAATCCTACCGAACAGAACCAGAGTATTGAATGCCGAAAATCGTGCGTTCTTTATGTGGGTATGCTTACAATTCTTTGTTGAACTCAATGAACGCCGTCTGACGGTCTCTGAGCGCACCTGGTCACCAAACGTAGTTTTGTCATTGTAAAATATCGTCTTGTAACGCACGCTTGGTTTTTACATTGTAAAAACTAGAGCAGTTTTTCTAGCACTTCTCACACGTAAACTTTTCGAACTCGTGATCCGGCGCCTGATTGCGAGTACGAAGCGCTGACCAAGACTCGGCCACTCTCCCCACAAACTTAAACAGTCCATAACAAAGAACTAAGGAAGCATTAGCAAAGCTACTCACCAAGCAATAATTTGTTCAGGAGAAACGTAGACAAACGCTCGCAGGCATTGACCACCACTCTTTCATAAAAACAAGAAAGGAACAAAAACACGAAAAAATATCAATTTAATACCACATTGGAATAAACGATTCGCCAGGGCAAACTGCGACAGACTTCTCCCTGAAACTATCATTGGCCTATTGCATTTAATACCCGCCAGGGTGCAAAGAAAGTCATTTTTTACAGCTTGCCATTCGGACAAGCTGAAGCTAGCATTTACTAACGCAAACGTCATTTCAACCAGCCCCCAAATTTTTATGATGAGAAGAATTGATTTCACAGTTCTTCTGTAAGTTGAATTCCTCAAGATACTTCACGTTAAGAACAGAATTCACTAACCCGACTAGCCCCGGGCTACCAGACACTACTTTCTTTGCACGCTGCCCGCTCCCCCGCCTCGCCTCGCGCCCCCCGGTTGAAGACCGATGGAATTCTTCAGGGGTAAATGTAAGTTTATGGAGGATTTCGTTTGAGGCAGAAACAAAGAATATGGAATTCTTCAGTGGAGAACAAGGAAAAAACACCTTTTTCACGAAATTCTTCAGGGGTAAACCAACACTCTTCGGGGGTAGACCCATATTTTCTGGAAGTCTTCAGGGGTGAATGCAATTTTATGGACTTCTTCAATGGTAAGAAGAAAAGTGAAGTCCTCAAGCAGGGGTAAGGATATCAATTGCAATCGCCCATTCTTACAACTTCGCTCTGCACTGTTACCTTAAGAATAAGTGGGTTGATTAGATGGTATGTGTAATTTATATGTCAACCATCATCATCATCATCATCATCATCGTTAACGAAGTATTAACAAACGTGAAATTGTCCCTAAAGGCGCCCCCTGAAAAGTACCGCAGACTATAAGTGTCGATTATTTAAACGAAGTCTAACTTAAGCCGCGGTTTCACAAATCTTTGGACCTCAACATCTCTTCCTTATGGGGTTAATTTAAGAAGATAAATACTTTTCTTGTGTACTCTGTATGCTTTCATAAAACTGTTCACAATAAATGGTGTGGAGATAGAACCGTCGGGCAAATTGAAAATGGCTTAGAACGCTGTTTTGTTAAACATTGGCTAAACTACGTTTAAATAACTGGCCCTTAACAGTCTGGAATGAGATATAATATACCTGCAAGAGTGCGTTATCATCTGAGGCGAGAATCGTGTTTATCACTACTGGAAATACGGTGTTTAACAGTGGTTCAGAGAGAGGAGGTTGAGTACACTGGATGATGTAGCCGAGAATGTCCATACAGATCTATAGGACAAAAACGAGAGTTCAGATAGGACAAAAAACAAAACATCTACCCGTGAAACACACATTTTCAGTCGTGCAACGATTTGCAGCCTTCATGCTTTTAAGTTGCCTGAGAAACATCCGACATTTCACGTCGAAATCACAGGTTTTCACGCGAAATGACTTCTAAGGAGACGAAAGCAGAAATTCCAAAGTGATGACGGGTCACTAACCGGAGCAGAATAGTGCTTCTGATTGGTTGAAGCAAATTTCCCGCGCAGCGGCATGACCAATCAGGATAGTGACACGTCATCAGCACGAAATTTCTGCGATGGTTTCTCAGACGTCATTTCTCGGGGAAACGTGCTTTGGCGTCGCGAATTGTGGGCTGTTTTCACCGGCTAGCTTTCATATAAACCCACTTTACGCCGCTATAACGCAGAAATGTAACCACTAAGCTTAAATAAACAATTGGTTATACTTGTAACGCACAAAAAGACGAAATTCCATACCCAAGTATGCGCGTCCTCGAAGCTACAATCGGGGATAAAATTGTTGATACATTGTCCACAAATGGGGTAACTTCGGACAACAAAACAATCCACACCCCTCTCCCATCCTCTCCATTCAAAGTTGGGTTGTTTGGTGTTTCCTACAGATAGCTCGAACAGTGACACAACATTGCATGGAGGGGGTAGGGGAGGGAAAGCTTTATTTTCCCCTTTTGAAGTCACGGCAAAATTTCAGGAAGGCCCTTTAAAGCGAAGTGTCTCAACTTATTTTGTCGTCAATTTGAAGGTGTCCCCTGCAACGAACTCTGTAATTCGATCAAATTTGTAGGACCTATCAGATCTATCTTTTCCTTTTCAGATAACGCATTGTAAGTTAATCAGACGCTCCTAAAGGGGTGAGGAATCCTTATTTCTAATTATGATCTCCTACAGCCGCATAACAAACAAAAATGATTCGTGCCAACGTTTCTAGGGTATGAAATGAAATCTGTTGTAGTCTTCTCCAATTTTGCAAACCCAAGCCCCATTTCGGCTTTTCGGTGTTTCTCTGATCTTACGTGTTATCAAGGAGGCGTGTATGGCCGAGCGGTTAACACCTCGAAAACTGGATCTGGAGGTCCGGGTTTCAAGCCTCGCCCGTCGCGTTGATTCCTTAGACAAGGAACTTTACTCCACTTTGTCTCTCTTCACCCACGTGTATAAATGGGTACCGGCGACACACTGCTGGGGGCTAACCCTGGACCAATATCCCGTCCAGGGGGAAGTAGCAATACTCCTAGGCATGCTTCATGCTACGGAAACCGGTATAAGCTCCGACCGTTCGGGCTTTTGGCTCGTGTGTGCCTTTACCTTACCTACGTGTTATCAAGTGCTCAAATACTCACAGCGTTGATTCCCAAAGGGGTCTTTTCTGGTGGTGCTTGGAATATACTGACTAATGTCGGAAGAAACCTCTCCATTAAAAGCTGAAAAGAGACGTTGAAAAGCGCAAATCATTCATTGGCTGAAGTAACCTGCGAGCAAGTTCTCCTATTTGGGCAAGCGAAGCGAGCCTCGCGTGCCCCTCGCAGCTTGGCCGCTCGCTCGCGCGTTCTCGCGAGACTCGTTTCACTCGCCCTTGCTCGCAGGCTATGGTTGAAGTGACGCTCTCGCAAGGCACTAGAAGGGACGACGCGTTTAAACTTCATTCTCTTTTTATCATCTCGTTGACAAAATGCCTATCAGAGCGTTGCTGTTGCTTCAATCCAACGATAGTTCACGACTCAGTTTTTCAAGCAAATACAATAAAGATTGAACTTCTAATTGCCTTAAAATTCTACTACTCTTACTACTCTATTGGACGTATAATTAAGAGCGCTTTCTAGTGACTTTTATTTAGGTATGAATTGTCTCTACTTGCCACTATGAGCTGAAAGGTCGCATTTACTTCAGCCAATCAGAGAAGAGGATTTGCGATAAAATACAAGCAGAGGAATTGCTTCAAGGCTCTGCTTCAAAACGAGGGCAGGTACGAGGCCTTTGATATAAAAACGATTCTTTTGATACTCACGCAAATAAAAGTCATTTTCACAGTAAAGGGTTTGGAACTGTGAAATGTCCGATATATTTTCCTAACTAAAAGTTGCTGATAGTGATTCAACTAGTTCCACGTATTCTAGTACCTCAACACAGGCTTATATTGCCGCAAACACCTTACCTTATTGCAAGATTCAATCATCGCAAGTTCCTTAAACAAGTCTTCTATTAACGGTATAAGAGCAACATCTAAAAGGGGAAAAAAGCGAAAAGAGAACAGGCCTTAAGCCACCGACTTTCTACACCATTTATTTTGCGAGCGAGCTCTCCATTTCGACTCGTGAGCGACGCGAGCTACGCGAGGAGTCGCGAGAGGCGGCTCTCCTTTCAAGCTCTCGTGTCTCCTCTCGCGTGCCGCTAGCGCGCGACTTCTCACAATATCAACCAAATGAAGAGCTTGCCCGCGGGCTAAGCACCATTAAGCTCTAAATACAATTCTTTCTTGTAGACACTAACCATGGGCATACTTGATAAAAAGCGCTATGGTTAACGGTGTTATTCTTGCTTCACAAGACGTTGTAAATTCCTTATTAACCTGCAGACAAACCACAGAAAATAGTTTTCTGAATACGTTTGATGTAGCGAGCAAAGAGATTAATGAAGAAGAGCCCTCAAATGAAGGAGGACTCAGTCAATTTAGCGAAACGCAGTGCAAGTACCAAAAAGAAAGAAAGACTGACAGCGTGCAAAGAAAGTCGTGTCCGATAGCCCGGGCTAGTGGATTTTGCTATCTGGCCAGTGGTTTTTGTTCTTAACTTGCCCGACGGGCAAGTGCTGTTTTTTGGGAATTTCAAATTACAGAAGGATTGTAATCAATCCTGCTAATCAAAAGGGTTTTAGGGCTAGTTGAAATGACTTGTGGGCTAGTACATACTGGCTACAGCTTGCCCGAATGGCAGGCTGTAAAACTGGCTTTCTTTGCAGCCTGACTGAACAAGACTAGGGTTATTGTTCTTACGTCCCTGTTTTGGATAAGAGGAATGATTATCTGACATTGAGATTTGAGCGCAAACAATTTGTACTGTGATTTAGTCACTGTACAGGAAGTGTTCGTTGTTTGTGTTTAACAATGTTGTCAAGGCTTTGGTTTAGACTTGACTGTGAAAGTGGGAAGGAAAAGGTGCAAGGGTGGGGGGTATCGACAACTTTTTTGTCTTACCCGGAACATGTTTTGGGATTTCAACGCCCATAAGTCTTCTGAGTCATTCACACAGGATATTTACTATCTGCAAAACCACTGGACAGATTTCATCTTGGAAACTTTTTTGTTTAATTAAAAATATATTTATCATGAAAAATCTGACCGGTTTCCGTAAAACTGTGGAAACCGGTGTCGATTCGCGCCTGCTAGCCAACCCGAATAGTATACCCAGACTATCTGTTTCCCGCTTCTCTCGTCCCTTGACAAGCAAGAACAACACTCACCGACATAACAATCCTAAGAGATTCTAAAACCAGCGCGAGAACGTCATCAGTTGACTGTGTTGCCAAGGTGAGTAAACCATCCATGATCTTGGGCAGAAATGGAGCAAGAATCTGAGTGTTTTCTGAGACCTTTAGATGTGCACAAAATCTGCAATCAAGAAACAAACATACAGTAGAATCCCGCCAAGTCCTGCTTTCATTTCATTTCTCTTGGATTTAACCCCACTTTTCAGTCATTTTTAATACTCGGATAACTCTCGTTGTCGTCGTCGTCGTCGTCATCATCATCATCATCATCACCATCACCATCACCATCATCATATTACAGTCGACTCCCGATAACTCGAACCCTCGCTAACTCAAACCTCGCGCTAACTCGAACCAAAATCGATTTCCCCTGGATTTACGTCATACATTCACAGTAATTTTACCCTCGGTAACTCGAACCCTCGATAACTCGAACTCCCGCTAACTCGAACCAATTTTCGTTTCCCCTCAGGTCATTTTCTATATAATTTAACCTTCGATAACTCGAACCATGTTTTGAGCCCTTAAAAAGTAGGGAAAAAAGCCGTCTACGGGCGTCCGAAACATTGAATTTTGGATTTCCTATTGACGTGTTGTAGGAGTATAGTTTACTGGTGGAGGCTGATGTTGATTGTCACAGGCTAACGTGAAGCAGCTTTTCTTCTCAAAACAGTAAATTAAGGCTATGTTTTTTTACGTTACGTTCTTATTTATAATCTAGAAGTAGCTTTTAATTTTCACTTGACATTTCTACAATTAAATGTGATTAAAATGTTCACTGTGCAGTAAAAACTGCTTTTTACCTTACTCTCGATCGGCTCTTTTCTTCGAACTCAGTCCCGATAACTCGAATCTTTTTTCGATTTCCCTTGAAGGTTCGAGTTATCGGGAGTCGACTGTAAATCATAGTGAAAGACGATTTGAAACGTTCAGTATTTTCTTTTCGATAAAAACCCGTTGTGACAATTCAGTCCCTTTAAAAAACATTTCTAAAGGAAAGTTCTACTTTATCCTTACTTTACAAAACCCCAATCTACAAAGACTCATTTGTCTAAAAGCACAGACCTACCACTTACGGTACTCACTTACTCGTATACAGCTCGGACAGCCGATATTCTGATTGCAGGGACTTGCGTGGATTGAAGGCCCGTCACCGATGCTTCAATAAAACTGAAATGAAAAGAAAGAAGACGGGACTCTCCAGTAAGCGAAAATTTGTTTCAAAGAGAAAGTTGATAAGGTTATCTGAACAGCAAATTCAAGAGCTGTTGTTTCGAGTGTTAAAGGGGCGTGGTCGTGCAAGTTTTTGGCAATTTAGGCAACTACCAAATAATCACAAAGTGGACTGAAATATCAAAATAATTACTTCAGACTGAAGACGAACACAAGAGGAATATAATAAAGCCAGATAGAAGTAAGAATGGGTAAAACTGGAGAGTGATGATTTTGTCAATAAAACGCGTTTCTTTCGACAGTTTGTAGTTTACATCTCGTGCTCAGCAAAAATTTAGGAAAGTAAGAACAAGGGCTATAAACCTTGCTTATACGTTCGTCTTAAGAGGGGTGTTTACTCAGGCTACGTCCGTTTGTATTCTTTTCCTGGTGTCGGTGAATGTTGTCGCAAAAGAAACTGTGGAAGTGGAGCAGCAGGAGGAAAGGGCATATCTGAAGGGGGCACAGGGGGTACTCCCTAGAATGGCCTATACGAGGAGGCTCCGCCCGTAAGGGTACCCTTTTCAGGCTTCAAGTATGTGAAAGGGTAGGGAAATCTGTCATTCTGGTTTATCGACTTATTCATATTTAAAAGGTATAAAGGTGATGTTACACGGGACAATTCGCAACGACGATTTTTAGCGCAACACAGCGTTGGAATGTTGGAACAATGTTGTAACCATTTGAAACAATGTCGCAGCAACGTTGGCACGCTAACATCGTTTGGTGTAACATCACCTTAAGTACATAAGTATGTAAAAGGGGTACCATTTGTCAACAAACGGTATTCAAAAGGGGTAACCTTTTCTGTCACAAATGGTATATAAAAGGGTAATATAAGGAGTTGAATCTCGGGGCGGAGCCTCCCCGCATAAAATTCTGTTCAGTACCCCTGGAGGGAACTCGACGCACTCCACTCACCTTGCTAGAAGTTGCTGAGTCATGAGAGGAGTGAAACGACTTGCCACCCACAAAGCTTGGCCAATTAGGAATGGCGACACTGAAAGGACCAGAACAAATCTACATAAGAAATTTACTCCTAGCTCCAAATGCACGTGTCTCACAGTTTTTGGTACATTTCTTTGATGTTCTCTGCACGACCAGGACGAGACATTAAGGAGATGTTAGGGAATTTAAGATGTGCCGACGGCGACGGCAACAAGAACGTCAAAAAAGCAATACGCTTAAATTAGCAAAACAACAACTCTGCACGTGCAGCACACTTTTCTGTACATTTCTTTGCCATCACTGCACTGCACGCCCACGACATGAAATTCCCACGAGCGACGATTTATAGAGGATGTAAACAAAAGACAACCAAGTTTTCTTTTTCGTCTTAAACTTGGGTTAGTTCCCCAAGAATTCAGTTCCAGTAACATTTACCTACATTTGGTATTTTAAGCGAGTAATAATAGTCGCGACAAAGTTTGAAAAAAGCAAAGTCTTTTTAATAGCGACGATTTGGCTGTTGTCGCCGTTGCTACAGCTTCCTATTTTGTAATGCAAAGTTTTGTGGAGGACTAACCACACGACGACGAAGATTTTTCTTTCTCTATCTTAACTTGTGTGCGGTCTCAAAGAATTCAACTCCACAAAAATCCACCTACATCTGGCGTATTGAGGGAGCTGGATTAACCGGAACGATGTTCGGAAAAACGCCCATTCATTTCATCATATTTGCATGGAAAAGGCGCGTTATAAATTTTTAATTATGATTATTATTATTGGGGGCGATGTAGCGTTAAAAAAGCTCGCCATTATTATTAAAGTATAACATAAAAGAACCAAATATTTTGCATTTGGAAGTTATTTCACTTGTATTGAAGGTTGTTCACCATTTACAAAATGTTCGAAACGAAAATTCGTGTTCCGTTCCTTCAACCCCATCTTTAATACTAGTTTCAGGATTTCGCGGCCGTCGAACTGATTTGAATCCAGAATCCAAGACTGTCTTGGATTACTTAACATGAGGTGAGTCTGTAACTCTTACTGGTCAGCAGCACGCGTAATTTAGGACACGACTTCCCGGCTATTAATTTAAGAAAAAGAGAAAGTTCTAGTTGGTATAGGGAAATTACACGTCGGCAGACCAAGGCCAGATCTTGAAGACAGTCACATGATATTTAACAATTATTGGACGAGGTTGAGCAAAATATCGTGACCTGTTAGTGGCGAGCAGATCAATTATTTGCCAAAGCCGAAGGCTGATGAAAATAATTGATCTGCGAGACAGTGGCAAATCACGATATTTGCGATAACCGAGTTCAATAATTGTTTTATTATTCGGTCACCGAGTTTGTTTTTTAATGAATATCCTCGGGAAGCGAAGCTAACTGCCATTTTCACACAAGAGCGATCGCAAGAAGGAGAAAAGCGTGGTTTCTTTTACGCATGAGCAGAATATTATTTGAAGCCAAACAAAAGCCAAACACAGTTGAAAGCCATTTCGCATGAGCAGACCATTGTTCGTAGAAAGTTATTAGAAGGTCACGTGGTGGGCTCTTGGCCAATGAAAGGAAAGAAAAATTTGCTTCGAATGATAATAAGTTTATAGCTAAAATGACTTCAGTTGCACACCGCTGTACTGACTGCTCACTGGCTCACCTGATTCTAGCTGCAGATCCACTAACACAACCTGAGTGAGGAATGACGTCATGTCTATGGGCACTTTGCCATTGGAGACTTTGTCAATGATAAGGGATTTAATGCATCCCATAGCGAGCATACAGGACTCGTGTATCTTCCACCTGAAAAGGGACAGGAATTCTGTTGTGTAAGCAGGTATAGAGATGGAATAAAGGGCGCCAGAGAATCACAGGAATAACACGTAGCCGACCGCTACTGTGTCACAGGGTTACCAACGGCGTTATGTTCGCCAAATCGATGGTCGATGATGGGCGCAAAGAAACCCTGAGGAACAAATAATTAATGTAGATTTATGACAATCAGTTTCATATTCTCACCAATTAACATCTCCTTTGCTCTTTCTTTCATTTGCCTCCTGAAGGTGCTTGTTAACTGCTTTTACTAAAGAAACTGCACTCTCATTCTTAAAATCAGCAGCAACTGCCTGAAAATTAGACACGATCAATGCAATAGAAACCACAAGTAAGAACCTAGTTTATAAAAGTCTGTTAGGCTAAAATTTGCCGGTTAGGCCCTCTATACAAGAACTTGTTTAGCCTAAAATTTGACACAGGTTCTTATTTTCTAAAATCTATACATATATATAACAAATTGTACACTTGGGCAAATAAGATAAGTCAACATGCAGGATCCTCTTTGAAGACATAGGTGCCTTATCACTCTAAAGGCAACGTATTGGTATGCAGACTTTGTATAGGGAATCAACTGAAACCACTAAATACTCTTAACTACAATGTATTTTTCTGTTCAGTTAATGAAAACCTACTTAAGAGCCTAAACAGCCTTTTACTTGGAAAAATGCAGGTTCTTACTCGCTTTTTTTTTCTATTGTAAGTGTTACCCTTTCTAACACAGTCTCGGCCCCTTTTACTTCATACTTGCGTTCCACGCGAAACAGGACAACAGGGGCCTCTTCCTCTTTTTAACATTCGGCTTGTACGAAGAAAAACCATTAACCAAAAGAATTTTAAAACAAGTTAAAAGGACAAAATGTTGCATACCAACAGGACGTCTTGAGCAGCGATACGAACTGAGAAGGAAAATGTGTCGTCATCTTCATCTTCAACGAACTGGTTTGGGTTCGATGTCCACACTTGAACCTGGATTAAAATTATAATTAAAAAAAATTGGGGTGCAGTCTTACTTGATACACATCGAATCCAAGTGTCACTGCTGACTAGTTATTAGGTGGGTCGTAACCTCAAGCTACGGTAAAGCGGGAAACAAAAACGCGCAACTTGTTTTGCAAAATTGCTAAAAAAAAAAAGTTGGAACCTGATGTTGCGCGTTTAACCACCGACGTCCAAACCCTCTTGCAACAAATCAGGTTGTAGCGAGTTGCGTGAATACTGACTTCTGATTAGATACAATTACGCGGGAGTTAGTTACGTCACTTACTGCAAAACAAGTTTGCCTTGGGCCGGAAAGAAACGCAACATGTACAGATTTTGTTGCAAAAAAAAAGATCTTTTCTCTACTTACTCCAACAACTTTTCGCAACCTACAACAATCTGTTTTGCTGCAAAACAGGTTTGATTCATGGGTGGTAAAAAGTGCAACACAGCTTTTCAACTCGTATAGCAGCAATGCTGCAAAACAAGTGGCACGTTTTACTGTATCATTAGACAAGAGTGAACACAGTAAGGCTGGGTAAAGTTATATTCTCGGCGGGCTCTTCTTTCACACTGCCTATCACAATACATGCAGAAATTTGAATACATGTAAACCAATCAGGTCTCCAAGCAAATACATGTCCTAAGAGCACCTGATGCTTCTTGATGTCTAGTGCGTAAAAACAGGCGCGTAAGAGCAAGTCTTTACAATAGCAAATCACGACTGCTTTTGTAGCGCAAGATTTTCCATCCAATCACAAAGCGTTAAAATAGAAAACCAAATAATACTGGCCAATTACAATACGCAAGGAAATTCAAATGAGCCAATCTGACGTCGAAGCAAAGACATGCAGCCGCTGACAAGAGCGGGAAAAAGTGCGAGAAAGTCGCGATAGGTTTTCCTCTCTTCTGATTGGTTGAGAAATTACCGAATACATGCATTCACTGCCAAGCGCGGGAAAAAGTGCGAGCAAGTCGCGGTAGGTTTTCGTTTCTTCTGATTGGCTAGGAAATTAGCGAGGGATTTTTCATCCAATCACAAAGAGTAGAAGTGTAAAGCACAGCAATCACCAACAATTCCTTTTGATTCGCAATTGATTAAAAGGCACTTGCGTTCCTATCTGCATTTCTGACGCTTTGAACCTTCCCCTCCCCTCCCCTCCCTTTTCACCCCAACCCCCGCATACTCTTGACTTACAGGGGATAGGGTCATACAATACTTCAGTAAAATTATTCTGACCTGATCCTCCGTTATCTGCATGTACAGCACCAGGAAGTAAATAAGTTCATCTAAAAACTTCTTGACAGTTTTCTTAAATTTGGGGGTTTCTATAAGTCCATGAATGAACTCGAAAACACTGAACACAAGGTTCTCAAATCCGAGCACTTCTCCTAAAAAAAAAGAAAAAACGAAAAAGAAAATTTTCATAAGCAACTATATAGGTACGTGCCGGGCGTGGATTAAATCCCTTGGGTTTTAAGAGGTCAGTTTTACTTTTCTTAAATGGAGTAATGGTTGACAACCCTTCACAGATCATAAGCCAATCTTGAATTGAATGGGCGCAATCACTTAGGGACAACAGTCACAGTTTATACCACCATTACTTGAATTTTTAGCATAATACTCATATTTTTTGAAAGAGTCTGAAGTTGAATTGCATTCATCTTAAAAATTGACTGGCAATTTTTCTACCCAAACCCTGCTTTCTACAAAGTGCAGCAAATTCCTCATTTCCACATCTCCCATAATACACCTTGTTTGCCCCGCCCCCATAACGCCAAAAAAAAAATTGCATAAGCATTGTGTTCAGTTTCCCTTGGGACTGCTGAAATACCTACATGTAGGAGAAAATTAATAAAACCCAAGGATATGCAAAATTTGGGTATTATTTTTTGTTATCATCAGAGATGGGTGAATGGCAGACTAGTGTCAACAGCGCCCAGAGTATTTTCGCAGGGTTGAAAGCCTAGCTTCCCCATTTGCAAGGTTTCACAGCAGTTCAATCTTTCACTGGAGATACTAGTGTTACTTTAGCCATGCACAACCGAGTGCATAATACCTTTAGCTGACCATTCGTTTGAGCACAATACCTTTGTTTCATGGGCAATGCCGAAAAGCTTAATAATCAATTTTACAAGCATGTTAGACCCTACTCCAGGAACGAATTTAGTTTTGGTAAATACAGGGAGTAGAGAGAAAGAATAACTTGTCATCCATCATTTTTCACTATACTGCAATGTGTGATCTGCAACCTTAAGTTCTTAATTTGAAATAATTATGCTTCCTACCATCAGAATCCACTGGATCATCAGCATCATCAGTGTAATTGACAACTGTGCGAACATATCGATCTGCACTCTGTGTTAATGTGTTCCACATATGCGGCAAAATATCCATCAGATGTGGAGCCATTTGCTTGGGAAACTCTTTTACCAGAGTAGTGAGGGCCTGAAAGTTTTTAATCCAGGTTTCGAAATTAACCAAAAATTGATTAAAAAAAACAACAACAACCACAACAATAATGTTAGAAAATGAACGTCTTGCTACAGGTGTCCACAGAATTTCAATGTTCTTTGTGCCCATGCCATTCCTCAAAAGTCTGTATAACTTTTGGAGTCAGTAGGCAAATTTTAAAATCAAAACCTAACAAATGGTTGTGCCAATCCTAGTTCACAAACCAGTCTAATTGATTACTTTAACTGACAGTTTTTTGTTTTTTCAAAACTATTAAAACTTCAATCATGGGTCAGACATAAACACAGCAAACAAAAAGCTGTCGGGCCTGGTAATTTCCATAACAAAATAGTCCCAAGTCGCTTTTTAAGGCATGTCATTTATCTACACCCTGTAGGTTTTCAATTTCAGCAGCCATGTAACTGTTAGTAAGAGGCAATTACAGTAACAACTGGTGCAAATGACCCTTTATAACACATTGTATCAGCATGTCTCTCACATTTGCATTTCAATGAACAAGTATTATTATTGTTATTATTATTATTATTATTATTATTATTATTATTGTTGTTGTTATTATTATTATCATCAATGTAATTATTATTATCGTCATAAATACTTGATAACGGCAGCATGCTGTTGTCAACATGCCATTTTTTATTTTTTTTATCTTAAAATCTTCTGTTATTGTAAGTACATGAAGCATAACTTATTAATGCAAGAATATTGATGACCTGGATGGATCATAAACCTTTTAGCTGAACTCTCTTTCAATAGTGTCAAAGTTTCAAAAATCATCTTTTAACCTTAAGTACTTCCATCTTCAAGCCACAATCAACAGTGGGACTGTCTTCCTGTAAGGCCAACACCTGAACAAATGCTTGTGTGAACTGTGGCAGTATGGGGAAAAGGATCTTTTTGGCAATACCCTGAAATGAATGTTGATCAAAATCAAATATTAACACAGTACTGTTCAAAAGTAAGTTACAAGCCTCATCTCATTTTTTGTGAGATGAGTGTCTCACGAGAGAAAAAGATGAGCATGGAGAGAATCACTAAAGCTACATTATTCTGGAAAAAATTAAGAATGAAACTCAGTTTCTCTACTTCTGAGAGAACAAAACATTGAAAAGCATCAGAATACACATCAACATCTTTCATTCACGCCTGACAGGTTACTCTACATGTACCTGTATGGTTTCCCCCTACCCCCCTTCCCAAAAAAATACAATATTGCTTATTATTAAAAACTGAATCATTGGATAATGCAGTTCTTTTGCTCTGATTGGCTTAGTCATCATGGTATATGAGGCACTATAAAATAAGTAACTGTACTCACCTGCTCAAAATTAAAAACAAGCTGAAAATTGGTTGTTATTACAAATAAAGTCAGGAAGAATTCTTGATATTTTGTGGGCATTTTTAATAAAACAATATTTTTATTCCACTCACGCTTGTTGCATATGAGGTGATTATAGCCAACTCATATCCAATGAAGACTTATGGAATAATTGTTAATTATGCATGTACCATTGACTTTGTGGTCTTTGTTTTGAAGTCTTTAGGACTAAGGGCTATAAGAGGTCTTAGAATCTTTATTTGTAATAGACCCTTGAAGTACTAGGAGTAACCAAGATCAATTTTCTTCTGACAATATAAATACAGAATCAAGATGATAACCCATGTTAGGGAAAATGCTTAGATCTTAAGACAAATTCTCTCCACTAATTTCTTTAGGCCCTTTAGAAAATGTTGGAGATCAGTAAAGAGAATTTGTATGTAGATATTAAGGGGCTTAGAGGGTCAAGCCATGCATGACTGTTCCATGTCTAATATGCCGCGTACACTGTTCAGGGGCACCCAACGAGAATATAGTTCAAAACCACCTAAACATAGCATTATTAAACGTATTTTAGTATTTAAAAGGTAGATATAGGCATATTTTTATCCCCTAAAAATTTTTCATCTGTTCGGATTTCCTAGCTGAAAGTCTAAAGATCTGAAAATTATAGGGATCAAAACTTACCTTTTCAAAAATATCAGCCAGAAAAAAGACTCCCGAAAATGAAAGGGTGAGCTTTTTAGGGTAAAAATCCGTTAAAAATGGGCAATTATGCCAATTTTTAGATGTGTGAAAATCGTAGGAGAGGTAGGCAAGCAAGAAATTTTACAAAAAATGTTCCAAAAATTCTAGATCTCAAATCATCTTCTGAACAGATACTTTCCGAAAATTGGCGTTGGGTGCCCCTGACTGTTTGTGAGCAAATTATCGAGCTCGGTCACATGTACAAGAAGAACAGTGCACCTGATGCTCAAATACATGTACATGTTATTAGTCCTCATATTTGAATCTGAATTCCTTGTTCACTCTACAATATACATATGTGTTTACTTACAAGTGGCACAACATGCACACCAGTCTCTAACCCTTGAGTAAGTAAGTAGAGGCTATTACATGTATATCAATATATTTATTTAATCCTCACCATATTATCATCTGCCATGGCACAAATCAGTGACGCACATGTATTAAAAATGTCAGCAGCACGAGATCTGGTTCTAATACTGTATAGCTAAAAAATAAATTTATGCAGTTATTTTAGGCTTGAACAAAGTACATAATTTTATACAAAGTGTCTACAATACAACAAACTGGAAAATAAGGAAGCTCGTCAAATCATGTTCACTAGACAGCCCAGCTTACCATGTCTTCAATTCTTCACCAAATATCAACGACCAGGAATAATAATTAAAAGCTTTCCTTTGCAGGCACCATATCAAAAAAAAAACCCAGCCCTATTGCCGACTTGCTGGAAAAGACCCTCATGTCAAAGCTGAGCAAGCTGAGTTTCTCCTTGGCTAGGACAGTTTGTGTAGTGCACGGCTAAAAGTCACCTCATGAACAAAATCACCCCAGCACTAGCTACCGTCTATGTAAACTAGCCTTTGTATAGCCACCCTCACCTCTCAAGGAAAAAATCAAGAAAGGCCCATTACTCAATAAAATACTCAAATGAGGCTGTTACTGTAAATGTGCATAGGCTACTGTCAGCTATAAGGCTGACTCAGTCTATCTTATACAATTGGCTCCCAAATCATGGAATTCATCAGAGCCAGTTAAATTACAGTGTATTTATTCTTGAGTCTTACATCTGCATGAACAAATATCTTGTACATTTCCGGAAGAATCAATGGGGCAACATGAGGCATTTGGATATCTGAAACTTCACGACAGAACTCTGCAAAAACGAAAAATTGTGTCATTAATCTCGGAAACAACATTGAAAAACACTGCCTGTTTTCACTTTTGTGAATGAACACAACAACACACAGACATATGGAATTTCAAGCAAAACAGAATGATTCTCGAGGCCATCCAAAAAGAGATACTTTAGCTAGTGGAGGAAAAAGATGTAGATACTGCAACTAGCAAGGGAAGTACTTTGTAAGTCATTCATTCAGCAGTTTTGACAATTAAATTTGTGTTCTTATATGCAATGACATTGTTTTGATTCTCTTTGTTCTTTGTTGTTGTGGAAGTGAAAGTCTAGGAATAAAACAAAACCAATAATACCAGGTTCCACAGGAAACCAGTTGGTTTTGTTTTCCTAGGGAAACATCAGGACCTGGGCAAACATCAGAAACAAAACTTACAGTTTCCCACGGCCCTGACATTAAGTACATGTTATGACTCTGACTCTCACTCTGCCACTGGTTAAACCAGGCTAAACAGATACTTACACTTCATGTATATCTCTTGCGGATGACAATACGCACAATAGAATAAACTGAAAACCAAACCTAAAACTTGTAAACACACAAAATGTACCTGTTAATACTCTCATAGCTCCATGGACCAGATTGCTGTCTCCACTTGTTAATGCCTGCATCAGATGTCCAAACAAATTTGGCCATGCTTCCGGCCAATCCCAATGGGCAATGGCGGAGATTGCATATGCCTGAAGGGTCATTAGAAATGGTCGTAAGATCAAAGAGTGTAATACCACTTATCTTTTAACCTCCTCAACAAGTGTGTCTGCTTAATAGCAAATGCAGTATATTGTAATAGAAGCAAATACGTGGGAGAAAAAATCTGGCTTCAACATACATACTTTTTATTGTCTTTTTTAAAAAATATATAGCAATATAGCACCTTACCACACTAGACCTGACTTTACTTATTGACTCTTGAAGTCCCTCTGGTAGCAGGCGCCGGATTTCTGCCTTTGCCTCAAAAAGGAAAAAGTTACACAATCAACTTTTCCTTGTACATGAAGTCATGAAAACAGTAATACGCATAAAAATGATAACTGACTTAGACAACATTTTAAATAGAAATTGTTCTCTTTAAGAACATTAGAAATGGTGCTCCAGAGCATCAAGATTTCAAAATTTTGGGGGAAAGCATGCCCCTGAACTTTCTAGTTGCTCACACCTTCTGCAATTGTGTGAGTCAACAGTAATTAAAGAAAATCCCGATTTTATATACTCACAAGGTTGGACACACTGGTAATATATTTTAAAAATTGGCCCTTACTGCTTCTGTTGTCTCTGGGTCTCTATACTTTTCAGCATTGACAGTCCAGTGAGCTTCAACATATTGCTTCAGGATCACTGACGCGAGCTGAAAACAGCAAATAAGTGAAATAACTACAACTGAATGGTTACTTCTATTTCAAATTAGGAAAAGCAAAAGCTGATTCATGGATGCATGATACAACAATGAAAAATATTGAATTTCAGATAAGTTTCTTTTGATTTTTTTAAAGATGCTTGTCTCTGGCATTATTAAGAGTTAAAAAAAAAGATAAATTAGAATACATGTACCACAAAAGCATTATTACGCCTTCCCCTTCCCTGTTTATATTAACCCAAGAATAATGTAGCTTTTACGTAGGGAATGAAATAACTGACCTGTCTAATAGCAAGAGCACCCGTTCTGTCAACAGTTAGTTCTGCTAAATGGACACCAAACTCTAAAAGGAGATCAAAATAAAAAAGTGAGATCCAATTCAGGCACAAAAGGCCATACAAATGTATCTATAATATGTAGACTCACTGGACCCAGAAAAATGGTCATTTCACATTTCAGTGATTTTGTTACCTCTGTGTCTTGCATACCTTACACATAAAAAGTGCCAAAGATGCAAACTAATTTGTCGTTACAAAAGATCCAGGGACTCGATGGTTCTGGACTGGAACTCATGGTTTTCCACAAGATGAGTCCCAGGACTCACCATAACTATTTGTAACAAAATCACTGCATTTTGAGGAGTAGTACGTGTCCCTGTCGGGTATTTAACCCATTTCTATGTCATTTGTCAACATTTCATCTAGTCCTTTCATCTATGTCGCTGTTTCAAAACCGTTGTCGCTTGTCAGATTTTACCCTAACATGACCTCAATTATGTAGTGATAAGCTTGTATCCAACTTAATATCATAGGTGACAAATTACTCCTTAATTTTGGCACGAAAAATCACATGTGAAATTACCAAATTGCCATGGCAACCCTTCCGTACATCTCAATGTCAAGATGGCGACGAAGTTTTAAAATGTCGTGAATGAAGATGTCAGGGCACAAAAAGATGCTTTAAAAAACCTGAACACACACGAGAACATCAAGAAGGATTCTAACAGGTATTTTGCCGAAAAAGTCTGAAAAATTCTGAACTTTATAAGCCAAATTTAAAGTCTAAACATTTGAGAGACTGGAGTTCTCGATCGATACGATCCAGGATAAACATATCAAAAATCCAAGATTGCTAACGTAACTCACCACCCATGATATTAATAGGTAATCAAATGGTATACTTGTGAAAATTAGGGAATATTTTCACTTGCGTTTTGTCCAAATCCTAATAATTTCCCGAGCCTTTAAATTATCAAGATTTGGACAAAACGCAAGTGAAATTATTCCCTAATTTCACTCGTCACCATTTGATTACATATACTAAGTATTAAATTACTCAACTGAGCCTACAGTAAAAAATACATGTAATTTCTTAAATTTGTATCAGACTTAATTCCTCTGCTTTGATTGTCCATATTCACTGTTCGTATCATTGCAAGGATAATTCCATCATCTTACAACCATGCGTTGCTATTAAAGCTTATTACTGCATGTAAAATTCTTTTTTAACCCGAAACTCCCAGTACAGAGGTCTGTCTCCCAATGATTCAAGTACACTTTCAATCAAACAAGATCCTTTCCGACTCCCATTCATTAAATCGTAATTATCAGATTATTCACATGTTCCATTACTTTACACAGATAAATCTGCGACAGGAACTACAATGTATAAACTTAAGTTTTTGCAATCTCATACACGGTCATGCTGATTGCTGCATAAAAGGTAGCGCTTACATGTGCATGTATTTTAGAGCTTTAAGTTTAGTTTTTCACTGGAACAGTCGATCATTTCCAAAGTGGATAAAACCAAAAGCATTTCTAAGTGTGGTTGTGCTGTAAATTCAAGCTGTCTTCAAATTTGCGGCACATCTTCAGTCTCCGGGTAAAACCATTACATGTCAATTTCACGAAATGTACATCTCTTCGATCAGGTTTTGACAAGATCTGTAATCAAAACATTTATTACCTTCTGTGACTTCCAGAAGTTTAAGCTGCTCTTCAGCCATTTGTCGAGCTTGCTGATCGGATGAAAGAATGGCGGAGAGGCTTTCTATCAGGGCCTGTTTAAGTGAACGGTTCCTCTCTTCCATCGCGGCAGCCATGTTGGAGTTGAAAAGAACAGGTTTCGCGCATGCGAAAATTTTGGCGGGAAAATTTTGAAGGGTATATTTACCGCTGACCATGGATCGCGGTTGGCTTGGAAAGAATAAAAAAGTACGAACTTTTAAATCAAGAAAACTACCGTAAAATTCCGAAAATAAGCCCCTCCATGTATAAACCCCTCCAAATATAAGCCCCCCAAACCGGTAACGCAAAAACCCTCCGTTAAATCGCCCCTCCAAATATAAGCCCCCCGAGGGCTTGTACTCGGAAAATTGCCCTGAAATACAAAATATAACAAAGCAAAAAATGTATTTTCCGCTGTTATTCCAAGTAATTAGTCGCAGTTGTTCTAGTTTCACACCTGCCGCACCCACTATTGTGCATTCTGTTTTGCATTGATGTCCTGATTGACCAGTTATTAGTATTTATACTCTCCGTTGTCTCTTGAGTACCATTCACGCTCGCGGTTCCATACAGTTTATTCAACTTTCTGGTTTGTGTTTTTCCTATTCGTGTGATGCCCAACGATCAAAAAGAGAGCGAAGGTTCGTCCGTGCGGGCTGAAGTTGGCCAAACTTCAGGTGATAGTGGAGGCAACTCAGCAGCCGTTGATCAAGTCTTTTCCATGTTTAAGGATTTTCTTGAGAAAAAATTAGAAGATAAAGGAAAGCAAATCGAACAAAGGAGTAAGTTAGATAAAGAAGTTGTACAGCTAAAGTTCAAAGGTAACCAGAAACAATTTGAGCTTAATGCCGAATTAGATGCCATTTTTGAAAGCATTGAAACTGAAAGTAAAAGCATCGAGCCAAATTTGTCGCAGATCAAGAAACTTTCCCAAGAAGGCAGGCAACGTATTCGAAAGCGACAGAAGCTGATAAAAATCGCTGATAAAAGTAGGGACGGCTGGCAGGTTGTAGCCGAGTACGAGTCGGACGAGCTTGCATCCGGCTCCGAAGATGAAAAGCGTCTTAAGAAGGCAAGAGAAGCGGCGAGCCGCAAGAGACGTCAAAAGGAACAACTCTCCAGCGATCGTGGAAAGAAACCAAGAATTGCTTTGGGCGCTGATAATCAGCTTTTTCGTGGTAAGAAAAAGGAGCCTCCTCTTTACTTTCTATATTCATATGTGATTTGGATCTGCTTGCGCATCCTACCATATTTCTCGTGTGATTTGTTTGTATTACGGGAATTTAAGGGTAAAATGATTTACGTTCGTTTGAGCGAAGCGAATTAGAACGTAAGTGTATTGTCCGCTGTTATTCCAAGTAATTAGTCGCAGTTGTTCTCGTTTCACACCTGCCGCACCCACTATTGTGCATTCTGTTTTGCATTGATGTCCTGATTGGCCAGTTATTAGTATTTATACTCTCCGTTGTCTCTTGAGTACCATTCACACTCGCGGTTCCATACAGTTTATTCATCTTTCTGGTTTACGCCCCCACCCCCCCCCCCTCCCGTTTATTACAGGTTTCGTCATTGCTGTTATCTTTCAGGCCGTAGAGACGCTTCTGGCGACTTCTTTCGCTCTTTCAAATGCGGCAAATTTGGACACTGGGCCAAGGACTGTAGATCCATGTTCTGGCCGGGTAGTTACCAGTCCCCTAGCTACAATTCTTGCCCTGGAATCTCCTACAACAAGCCAACCGCAGGCCAATCAACTCAACCAAAGCAATGAAGATGACTTGGCGCAGGTAGATCAAATTACACAGAATTACGAACTAGAAAGTGGACATTCATTAAGTGTTAAGGGTAATCTGAAGAATAATTTAGGTTTCTGGAGATCTATAGGTGCTCCGGATTTTATTTTGTCTATTATTGAAAACGGCTACGGGCTGCCGTTCATCAGTTTTCCGTTGGCCGTAAAGCTAGGAAATAATAAGTCAGCTCGACTTCATGCTGATTTCGTGGACCAAGCCGTTCTTGAGCTTGTTAACTCTGGTCGGGTGCGTATCGTTAATGAGCAGCCCTTTGTTGTAAATCCCTTGTCAGTTTCTATACAGTCATGCGGTAAAAAGAGGTTAATTCTTGATTTGCGCCATGTCAATAAGTCATTAATTAAGCAAAGTGTTAAGTACGAGGACTGGAAAATTGCTATGGCTTATTTTGCGAAAGACGCGCACATGTTTTCCTTTGATTTAAAAAGCGGTTATCACCATATCGACATTGCGCATGAGCACCAAACTTTTCTGGGGTTTTCATGGCGGTCGTCTGATTCCGTTAATGATGTATTTTATGTTTTCACTGTGCTCCCGTTCGGTCTTTCCTCTGCCCCTTATGTTTTCACAAAGGTTTTAAAGCCTTTAGAAAAGTATTGGAGAATACAGGGTCTTTGTATAACCATCTTCTTGGACGATGGTTGGGCGATTGTTCAGGATAGAGAAAGTTGTCGCATTAAGGCCCTAGCTATAGCTGTAAGGGGGGATTTGTATAACGCGGATTTTGTCGTTAACGAAGACAAATCGGTATGGGAACCCACCCAAGTATTGGACTGGTTGGGTATAACCTGGAATTCTGCACTGGGTACTTTAAAAATTGTAGAGAGAAGAATTCTTAAGATTATCAGTACAATTGATCATATTATTGAAGCCGATTTCAAAGTGTCTGCGCGAGAGTTGGCCTCCTTCACAGGTCAAATTATTTCTACCGGGCCTGTAGTTGGTAACATTGGCAGGATAATGACCAGACATTGTGTCTTGTCCACCTTGTGCAAAGATAACTGGGATTCTGTATTCCGTCTCGACGATAACTGTAAGGAAGAACTGTATTTTTGGAGGAAAAATATGGTTAACATCAACTCTAGGTATTGCTTTGTAAGTAAAGATCCTAGTTATTTTGTATATTCGGATGCCAGTGCTACCGGAGGTGGAGCAATTATTGACTTTAACAATGATTTTGTTTGCCACAAAATGTGGTCGGAGAACGAGAGAGTTCAAAGTTCAACGTGGAGGGAGTTGTCTGTTATTGAGTTTTCATTGCAATCATTTGCCTCAGTGTTGAAAGGATCACACGTTAAGTGGTTTGCTGATAGCCAAGCAGCTGCTAAGATTGTTGAAGTGGGCAGCATGAAATTAGGTTTGCATAAGATGGCCCGAAGGATTTTTGATACTTGTATTCGATCGGGGATTCATTTAGAAGTGCAATGGATCCCTCGCACTTCGAATCAGCAAGCTGATTATATAGGTCGTTTAATTGATACTGATGATTGGCAAATTACTGAAGAATTTTTTCTTTTTCTTGATGGTCGGTGGGGCCCGCATAGTGTTGATTGTTTTGCTAATTATTATAATCACAAGCTCCCCAAATATTTTTCGAGGTTTTGGAACCCCAATACTTCGGGTGTTGATTTTTCTTTCAGTCTCTTCGAGGAGAAAATTGCCTAGTAGTCCCTCCAGTTGGTATCGTCCCATGTGTATTGCATTATTTGAAATCTCAGCGGGCCGTTGGTACGCTCGTTGTACCTCTTTGGCCTTCGGCTCACTTTTGGCCTTTAATTACACACAAGTATAGCAGTTATCTTGTGGCTCACAGTATTCATATCGGGAATGAGGTTCTAACCCGCGGAAGAAACCTTAATTCGCTCTTAGGGTCTGATCTTTTCACAGGAAATATTATTGCCTTTAGATTGAAATTTACTGAGTAATTTATTGGATGGGGTGTGTCCATTAGCCTAATGATTATTCACATTTGGTGGCGCTGGCCAAAGCAATATGTTGTTTATCTATGTGGCACTGGCCTAATTTATAGTTTGTCATTTCATGTGGCGCTGTCTTTAACAGCGTATAGTTGATTTATGTGGCGCTGGCCCAATCAATGGTTTTTGATTTACGGGACACTGGTCCATTCAATAGTCCATCGTCTTATGTGGCATTGGCCCCGACATTAATCGATTTTTATACGGCTCTTTTTTTTGTTCTTTTATTATATATGTTTGTTCTTGTCTTTCCAGGTAATCTTATCAAGTAATTCCTGGAAAGGCTTTCAACAATTTTCTTCAATCAACGTTTATGAGGTTTTAGAAGTTATGTTGTAGTCCAGGGCGGATACAACTACTAAAGCCTACGTTCGCGTTATTAGAACGTTCTTGGAGTGGTCTAAAGGTAGACATTTCAACATGCAGTTACCTTTTCCCCTTAGTGTCGTTTCCCTATATTTATTTGAAGTTCAGCAGTCTTGCACCTCTAGTTCCTCAGTAATTTTAGCCCATGCTGCCCTTAAATGGTTACATTCTTTTGTCCCTAGTTTGGATCGTAATCCTTTGGATAGTGAATTTTGCAGGAATATTATCGAATCTGCTAAACGCCAGAAATCACAGCCAGTAATGAAGAAGAAGCCTATTACCACAGAAATCATAAGGAGTATTTTAGATATTCATAACAAGGAAGATGCTAATTTGAAGAATCTTCGTATCGCTGCGTTATGCTCTTTAGCTTTTGCAGGATTTTTTCGTTACGACGAATTATGCAATATTGTTCCTAAGCATATCGAATTTCACAGCGATTATATAAGAATCTTTGTACCTCGTAGTAAGACAGATGTTTATAGGGAAGGGAATTTCGTCTTTATTAGTGCATCCAGGTCTAAGTACTGTCCTGTTGGTGTTTTACAACGGTATTTAGATTTATCTGGTATTGACTTATGTAGTTCTCTCCCTTTATTTAGACCGCTTGTTTTTCACCGTAGTAGTTCTAGCTATACTCTGAGAAGTGGAAAGATTTCTTATACTACTTGTAGAGATATCTTAAGGGATACCTTAAGTCAGCTGGGCCTCAACCCTAATGATTATGGTCTTCATAGTTTAAGATCCGGTGGTATTACTTCTGCGGTGCGTAATAGTAGTAACTCGATTCCAGAAAGACTTCTTAAAATACATGGTAGATGGAAATCTGATTCTGCCAAGGATATGTATGTTGAAGAAAGCCTTGAAAACAGGTTACAAGTAACTAAGTATTTAGGTTTGTAATGCATTATCGAGCTTATATTAATTTCTCTAAACAGTAGTGTGTAAAAAAAAAAAAAAAATTGTAAAACAACAACAACAACATTCGTAACTATCGTAACTATCTATCTTATAATAAACTGTTTTGGATCTGCTTGCGCATCCTACCATATTTCTCGTGTGATTTGTTTGTATTACGGGAATTTAAGGGTAAAATGATTTACCTTCGTTTGAGCGAAGCGAATTAGAACGTAACGGTAAATTTACTTCCAACTATATGGCTAGCCCAATCGATTTTGAAACGCAAATTTCCCCCGTAGATAAGCCCCTCCGAATATAGGCGCCTCCAAAAATAAGCCCCTCAAAAAGGGCCTTTGATTTTTTTCCCTCCTCATTTTTTTTTATTCCCTCCTCCTCATTTCTATTGTTTTCCCCTCCTCACTTTCAGAAATAAACATCACCACATCCTAATGTCGTTAAATAGCACTGAATCATTAAGCTTAATCTGTAGATCATTAGCACGCAAATTAAAATTTTTTCGTACCCCTTTTTCTTTGTTGGACATTCACTGAAAGGAACGAAAATTACCCCATTTTCAACAAAAAGTCTCATATTTTCCCCACTGTTAATATCAACAGGCAAAGGTCTGCAAAAGTCGAAAATATTCCGTTCTATAGCATTTCCAGTGTAAGCTTTTCATCTATCATAAATCACCACCACAAAGTACTTAGTTCGCGAGATTTTCCCGCCACTTCCCTCTCATCAGACCACATACTCCAAATGCCTTTAAAACACAATCCTCGTCACATTAGTTGGGACAGTTGTGATGTTTTCTGCCCTCCCAAAGTTGGTTTTTACGATTTGGCATCACCGAAGCAAAAAATTCAACGCTGGGAGGGAAAGAGCACAACGTTTCGCAGGGGCACCCAACGAGAATATAGTTCAAAACCTCTTAAACATAACATTGTTAAACGTACTTTAGTGTTTAAACGGTAGATATAGGCATATTTTCCCCCCTAAAAATTTTTCATCTGTTCGGATTTCCTAGCTGAAAGTCTAGTGATCCGAAAATTATAGGGATCAAAACTTACATTTTCGAAAATTTCAGCCAGAAAAAAGACTCCCGAAAATTCTAGGTGATCTTTTAAGGGTAAAAATCCGTTAAAAATGGGCAATTATATCATTTTTTAGATGTTCGAAAACCCCAGGAGAGGCATGCAAGCAAGAAATTTTACAAGAAATGTTCCGAAAATTCTAGCTGTCAAATCGTCTTCCGAACAGATATTTTCCGAAAATTGTCGTTGGGTGCCCCTGGTTTCTTTCTTCGCAATATGGTTTCTGCACGGGGTGTCCCAACTTAATGTGACGAGGATTGTAGGTCTAGAAACTGTAAATCGTCTTTACTTTGAAGCAAGAAATCATGCTTACTGGCCGAGTCCATTCCAACTTATCACTTCCATCGATAGGAGTTGGTTACCGCCGAAGTCAATCCTTCTTCGCCGTGGATTGTTTGCTTGGTCAAAACATGGGCACACGTGCTTAGCGGCTCCTGATTTTGAACCTGCGTGCGACATTACTGTGTGTATGGATGTGGCTAGGAATCCATGGGCCTGATATGGAAACGCTGAAACCTTTGTTGCCTACTGTGAACATCTCCGAGCCGCCATCTTTGCTGGGAACATGTTTGCGATACACAAGATCAGCTTTATTCAAGTTTCGTGGTCCTTCCAAAACCACATTCAGAACTTCCATTCTAGGAGAACAGGCGTACGGGCAATTTTTTGCCAGGGGGGGCGGTAAACCATTTGCCCAAAAATTCTTGCAAGTTGCCCAAATTTTAACAAAACAGTCGAACAGAAACGAGGGCCATACAATGCAACAACATATGCCGTACTAGCATATGAAAGTGGCTCGATACAGGTTTTCAGGGTCAATACCTGTGAATTTTTTTGAGCATAGACTACGACACCATAAACATTGACACCACAGTTGTATTAGATAAAGATGAAAATTTGTCATGATCATGGTTGCAATAACATCGGAGTTGTCATAGCAACCAAATGACGCCATTACCAATTATACTTGCAGCAACATTCCTCACTGGGAACTGTTCTTCAAAAATCGTTCACGGGAGCATTTTCCTCCAATTCGGTCCAATAGTCGCCTCGATGTTCGTGAAGTTAAAACGGAATCCGTAAGAGCGTTGCGGAGATATTTTCGGATAAAGTTTTTATCGTTAGAAATACGGTAAAAAAGGAAAATCTTGATGTTTGGCCGTCATCTTTAGAAAACGATGCAATTTCACCTCATAGTAGTTTCAGTCTTTTTAAAACGTGGGTAAAAGATCATGGAAATAGCTCTGACCAAAAAAGGATTTGAGTATTTAGTATGTATCATGGCGCTCTTGTTAGCGGTTTTGTAAACATTTCGGTCTACTTTAACAAATTAGTGAATAATTCAATTTTCAAACCACTCGATAGATTTTTTTTTAAAAAAATTACGATTCTTGGGGTAATTCAAACTGAGAATTAGTCAGCCACTTCTTCACTTTCAGACCCATTGCCGATGCTATCTGCCATACACTGTTCTACGAGCGGAGATGATTCTAGAAAGTTATACGGAAGTTTATTCTAATCAATTTACGACTGGAAATAGCCCACTGCAGTACAGTGCCCAAAAATAAAAAAAATCAGCACATGATACCCTTCCCTTATAACTAGAAACTCATTACGTGCTAGGCAACCACTGTCTCGTGTGAACGTAGCGGTACTGGATTATTACGCCAACTTCAGGTTAAAATAGAAAATATTTATCTCTTCAAAATTATGATTTAAAAAAAACGGAAACGTCTTAAAAAACTGATTTTGCCCAAATTTTTCTCTCGCTGCCCAAAAAATCTGAGTGCAGCTCCCCTCGCCGCCCCCCCCGGCCCGTACGCCTATGAACTCAAAAATGCTGGTTTACTACGCTACCGAGGCAAAAGAGGTGGGTTGAGTCGTAATTCCCGCCACCATAGTACTGAAAGTCGTTCAATCCCTACTGTAGTGAAATGCAATCGTTGGCGTCCTTCAAGATCTGAACGCTGGTAATCGGTTCGAATTGAAATACAGATCGGAGAAAGAACGAACCAGTCTTGAAAACAAGTCAAGGTGGGGTTATGTGGTCCCAAAATGTTGTTTTATTAACATATGCTCTCTTATGAAGACAAAGAACAAAATAAAAGCAAACATCGCCCTGGAAGCAGATCTTTACGCAGCCGATATTGACATCTGCGTGGTATCCGAAACCCACCTAAAAAAGGTTGTACCCGATGCTAAGGTCGCGATCACGAACTACACAATTTACAGAAGAGATCCAGTGATTGGTTTGGAAATGACAACAGGGCAAAGGGTGGAGTTGCTGTGTACATTAGAAATTCTGGTAATCGCAAGATTCTGGATGTCAGGCGTTCCGAAACCTTTGAGTGCATTTACATTACAATGACATTTAAATTACATTTACATCATAAAATGATGATATGCGGCCTATATCATCCCCCGAAACCGCGATACATAAAAGATGACTTGATCTCTTATCTAACTGACATATCTGATCTGTTCCTGGACGGTTCTCCGGATGGCACTGTTATGATCGGCGGCGATTTGAATAATATACCGTAAAATTCCGAAAATAAGCCCCTCCATGTATAAGCCCCTCCAAATATAAGCCCCCCAAAATCGTAACGCAAAAAACCCTCCGTTAAATCGCCCCTCCGAATATAAGCCCCCCGGGGGGCTTGTACTTGGAATTTGCCCTCGAATACAAAGTAAAACAAAGCAAAAATGGTAAATTTCCTTGCCACTACAAGCTAGCCCAATCGATTTTGAAACGCAAATTTCCCTCCGTACATAAGCCCCTCCGAATGTAGGCCCCTCCAAAAATAAGCCCCTCAAAAAGGGCCTTAGAAAAATATAAGCCCCGGGGCTTATTTTCGGAATTTACGGTAAATCTTGACAAACTCTCGGCGTTAAGTAGTCTCACAGCATTGCTTGACTTCCTCACGAGGGGCACTTCTATTCTAGACAACTGCCTTACAAACAATTGCGCTTATTCTCTAAGTGTTATCCCTTTGACGCGCAAATAAAGACTGATCACAGAGGCGTTATTGTGCCTGCAGGGGCGAAACTTAAGCCCATGAGATACAAATGCTCAATGCACGATTATAGGGAGCATAGAAAAATTGCGTTTCATGCAAAACTTCTAGAACAAAGCTGGGACGTTATTTTTGACAGCGAAGATGTGGAATCTTCTTCTCGTTAGTTTCAATCAACGCTCCGTTACCTTATGAATGAAAACTTTCCAGCTAAAACCGTGGGTATGTCTACGCGTGATCCACCATGGATGACTCCGCTGGCTAAAGCTCTGCTGAAGAAAAAAGCCAAGGCTAAATGCCACAGCCCGGATGGATGTCCAATTAATCTTAAAGAAAGAATTAACGCGATTGTTACAGAAAATCGTAAATCGCTTGCGAGTGGAAAGATGGGCTCTAAGGCCTGGTGGAAAAAGGTCGATGCGCTGTCAAAGAGAAAAGAAAGGTCCAACCCCAGCTTTGACGAGGACTCTGTGAGAGAACTTAATCATTATTTTGCAAATTTTTGTCACGATGAAGATTATATCAGACCCGTACCCATGGACATCACGGAAAACATTCCTGCACCACAGCTCACACTGAGCCAGGTTTACTACGCTCTGCTCAAAACAAAGCAAACATCTACCGGCCCAGATAATATACCATTCTGGGTATGGAAGGAGAACGCTGCCATATTGGCACCTGCAGTACAAGCAATCTGGAACCCATCCTTGTCACCTCGTGGCCCAGTGCATGGAAGCAAGCTAATGTCTATCCGCTACCCAAAGTAGACATTCCAGTCCAGCCTCAGGACTTTAGGGGAATCTGCGTTACACCGGTAATTGCTAGGATTTTTGAGCGAGTAGTGTATAACACCTTTGGTAAAGAAGGTGTGGAGAGTTACTTGAATAATAACCAGTTTGCGTACAGAACAGGAGGCAGTTGTACAAACGCGCTTCTTAAAATACAGCATGAATTTCTCCAAGCTTTAGATAGCAACGATAACCGAGCAGTCAGGCTGTTTACGATGGATTTTTCAAAAGCCTTTGACAGAGTCAAGCACAACTTATTAATAGAGAAATTAACACAGAGCCCTTTAAACCCATACATTGTCAACTGGTACGTCAGCTTCTTGCCTGACAGAAAACAAAGAGTGGTCTGTCATAATACTGTTTGTGATTGGAAGGATGTCAACCGCGGTACTACTCAGGGAAGCGTCAGCGGCCCGTATTTGCTTAAACTGTTCTTAAACGATCTCGACGTCGCTCAGTACTGCCAGGATGGCGATCTTACTAAGTATGCAGACGACACTTCTATTCTTGTGACTGTGCGTAAGAATAGTATAGATGAATCACAAAAGGCACTGAATGCATTTTTGGAGTGGACAGAGGTTAATGGTATGAGCTGTAACACGAGCAAATGCAAAGAACTCTGTATGGCTAATAACGGTGTCACACCTAACTACCCCCCTCTTTGCGGCATAGAACAGAGTGACAGTTTCACTCTATTAGGTGTCACATTACAAAACGACTGTAAGTTTTCATCGCATGTTAAGGGAAAGCTTCGGGAAGCAAACAAGTGTTTGTACATTTTAAATCACTAAGAGAAGATGGATACACGGAGGTAGAGATAGATCATCTCTTTAAGGCTATTGTTCTGCCAAAGATCACATACGCACTTCCAGTATATGGAGCCAGCCAGGTAAATTTAAACACAAAACAATGCTTTTTAAAAAGGTGCAATAAGCGACGTTACACTTCTGAGTTAATTAATATCTATGACCTTTTTGAGAAGTGTGACCGCAGGTTGTTCACCAAAATTAAGAAAAATGTTAACCATCCAGCCTAGTCCCTAGGCGTTCTCGGCTCGGTCAAACCTGGATTCTACCGTGAGCTGTGACGTCACCGAGAGATACACGCCGAGAACGCCCGCTCTTTCCCAGACTTCGCGCGGACAACGGGACAAGAGAGAACGCCTAGGGACTAGGCTGTTAACCATCCATTATATGCCCTTTTGCCGAAAGTCAAAGAGTAATCCAAGAAGTTAAGACCACAAACAAGTCGATTACCACGGATTAATACAGAACGTTTTAAGAATTGCTATTTTAATAGAATAAGGTTTCAATACAACTTGGCAATTTAACAATATAGATATCCAATGTTTTATTAGGTTTTATATAATAATTGTAAATGATCTGTGCGATTTTCATGATTTGTATACCTTTACTCTCTGTAACGTTTGTTATGTACTTTAACCGGCGAAATAAGACATTTATAATAAATAATAATAATAATAATAATAATATAATATACAATATTTATAGAGCGCTAATTCCCAATGGTCCAAAAGCGCTTTACATAATAAAAATAACAACAAAATCCTAAACCTACAAAACTACATTGTCATTCTATAAAAACTCCCAATGGTCCAAAAGCGCTTTACATAATAAAAACAACAACAAAATCCTAAACGTACAAAACTACAAAACTACATTGTCATCCTATAAAAACATCATCATTCTATACGACAACATCATAACGAATTTTAAAAAACCAAGTCTTGAGCTTAGATTTAAAAGAAGAAAGGGAATTACAAGATCTAAGTTCGAATGGAAGTGCATTCCAAACAGAAGGTGCAGCAATGGTAAAAGACCGGCCACCATAAGTTTTAAGATTAAATTTAGATGTAGAAAGTAAAAATTGATTAGAGGATCGAAGAAGTCTACCAGGTGTATAAGGCTTGATGAGATCAGTGATATAGCTAGGTGCAGCACCATGAAGTCCGTTCGATAAGACATGTTGCATTAGTCTGCAAAACAGTCCGTATTTTTGCGTATTCAAGTACGCGCGAGCAGTTAAACAAAAGGTCTGCGACGAAGCTGAAAACAGAGACGTGTGAGGCTTCGCGCGCGTAAGACTCTTACGCCACGCTTTACCGATTTCTTTACTGATTTTGAGAAAAAACCCGACTGTTTTGCAGTCTAATGTTACATTTATTTACATGTTACATTTTATTATTTATTTAATATTTATTATTTGTGTCGCGACTAGCGGCGGGAATGTGCCTCGGCGTCCATTTTTTGAGCTATTTTGAAAAAATAGCTCATATGTCAGTCGTGTTAGCGTATGTATCTTTCTGGCTTTGTATCTTTGTAACTTTGTATGTTCGGATGTTTGTTGCAAGAGCCAATAAGGTTGAAGGTACTATGAGTTGATGCTTAGGAACCAATGAGATCTTGGCATCTACTTAAACATGACATTGCTAAAGAGCTCTAAAGGTCGAACAAGGGCACTTTGAGACCGCCATCTTGATTCTTGACAATTTTTTCGTCGTATATTACGGCTACAGGTGTTTGGAAACATTATATTAAACATCTTCATGATTCAAACGCTGTGTACAGTGATGCAGCCGTTTAAGGGTTCATATTTTAGTGAGGATGCTATTTCAAGACATTTCTGACCGAATTCAGCTATCGCGAACGGTACTGACGCGCGTATTTATGAGTTGTGTTTCACCTGCTTCAAGGTAGAGTATAAAAGATCATATATTTTCAAAGCTCTTCCAGTGAAGCAATAATTGATATTTAGATATGGACTTTAATTTGAAAGTATGCGGCATATAAAATGTGGTTTTACAAGTTTGAAAGGCAGCTTATTTTTTTTAAAGATGCACCGAGTATTGTTAATCCTGTAAACAAGCTTTAAAAATATTATTCTCTCGCTTACAAAGTTAATAAATGTTAGGCTATCAACCTTGACGTTGCATGAAACATAATTTAATTGCCGATGTTGTAATGAAGCCGAGGTGATTTCTTAAAATCGTTGAGAAAATTTTGTAGTAAACAATTTGCGTTTTTTTTTACGTACGAATTGTAAAAGGGCCAAAGGCCAACATCTTCACGTGCAAATTGTGTGCATGAGTTATTTTTATAATTCTGTTTACTAGATTAACGTGTGATAACTCGAATTCCCTCACGTACGAACCACGAAAGGGGGCAAAGTCCAACACTTTCACGTGCCAGTTGTGTGACTGTACGTCTCATGCAGATTGGCTTTTTACAATAATAATAGTAACTTGAACGTACGAAGACCTGTTTCGTTTTGTAACCAATGCCTTAAAAAAGGCTCTTTTCTTTTAAGAAGCAATAGCTTTTAAAACATGAAGAAATAAGTTGTTGGAGTTAAGGACTGTTTCACTGAGTAGAATCGCACGTGAAAACCTCGTGAATTGTGATGATGCAACCATCTACCACAATGATAAGAATCCTGGTATTTCTTAACTACTCGAATTCGATGAGTCACATTTTGGCTTAAGAAACTCCGAGGAAACCTTAGAGTTTTCCTTCTAATCAACGTTTGGAGTAGATATTTATTTTACTTTAATAATTTGTTGAACTTGCACCAAATGTAACAGGGAAAGACAGAGGAAAGTGAATATATAGCATGAGGGTCGACGCAGCTGAGCGTTTCGCGTTTTCATTTATGTACGGCAATACCCAATTTTGCACAAAAACCCAGTCTATATTTAGGACGAAAAAGGTAGATTCATCATTCTTGGTAATTCTTGCGTTTTGTTCGTCGCTGCGATTTAACCAGTTATAATCTTAGAGAGAATGAATACAAGCTCGCTGTTCCACAACCCCGTACTGAATTTTATAAAAGAAGTCTTTCTTACAGCGGAAGTGTGTTATGGAACGGCTTGCCTCTGGAGATGAGGCAATTGACATCCCCTAGTATATTTAAGGGAAAATTAAGAGACGTAAATTTCGATTGACAAATAATTTAATTAGCGATTTTCTGTTTTTACACACGGCCTCCTTGAAAAGCAGGTGTTTTCTTTTCATCTTTATTATTTTAGTTTTTATCTTAGATTTTAGATTAGTTAGGAAGTTAGTTTTTCTATACTTCAATGTAAATGTATACCTGAAGGAAATACCGTGTTTAAATAAAGTTACCTTACCTTACCTAAGGTTACATTGAAGCATTGAAAATAGCTCATGCACGTTTAACGTGCCTATGTTTTTTTTATTGACATTACCACGTGACAATGAGACCCGAGCATGTGTTTTTGAGTCTTTGCGCCGAGTACAATGTTCGCGTTTTGATAGTCGACTTCTCGACAATATCAAAGTGTTTTCTTTAGCTGCGGAGTCTGGCTTCCCAATTATGTAGCATGTCTTATCGAAGGCTAATTCCAAATGAAGTCGCAAAACCACCAATCCTTAATTGGGTTTCTTTCTGTTTTTAGTATTGATCCTTACGAAGGAGACCAAAAGAAAGCCTTGTCATGGGGTGCCACCCTGAACCACTCGAGGGAAAACGCCAACGTCAAGCCTTACGTTACAGACAGAAACTCAGCGAATCCACGTGTCTTCCTGGTGGCTGAATAATGACCAAACCTCAGAGTGCTTGACTGATAGCCTGACCCTGATGGATTTTTAAAAAAATCAATCAACTACTTTTGTTATTTCTTCTTGTGTAACCGTAGTCAATTTTATACTTTTACACACTTTAAAATTAACCAGCAAAATAACTATCAAATGAGAAAGTTTCCCAGAGTATAATTTCGAAAGTATAACCAACCCTACGTCTGCCCTGTGAAAGCGTTATGTCAGAAAAAGGCACTCGCGCCAAGTCTCCACAATTTGCAGCAAACGCCAACGGCTTTGAAAGTTTTTAATACCTCAGTAAGGGGCGATCGCATTCCCGGCAAAATCCATCAACCCTGTGCCAAGACAAGCATTAAAAAATGTTCGATTTGAGGGGAAAGTGTCTACACACAATCTCAATTTCACCCTCTCCACTGAGAGACTGCACCTCCCACTGAGCTCTGCAATTATCATGATAATCATTCTCGGCAGAGGCCTGATTCAGCTGGCTAGGGCAAATTAAGAACAAGCTACTTGCCAGTCAAAGCCTCTAGTGAACACCGCAGCCTACTGAAGGGGTTGTGTCAAAACAGCCCCCTCCCTACCCCACTAGTTTTGACCCCAGGGCCTGATCCACCCACCCACTGTTAGGGCAGTTCCTGGGCTACCCAGCTGTACCGACCAAGACGGCAAGCCCCCTACTTTTTTGGACACCGGACGGGCTGCGCCCAGCGTCAGGCGCCAGGCGAAAACCTAGTGGACACGTTTGAACGAAATCAGACAGATATTTACTACGAAAACTCTGACCGATTTCCGTAAGGCGGTGGCTACCGGTGTGAATCCGCGCCTGCTAGACATCCCGAATAACCCAGACTATCCGTTTCCCGCTTCTTTCGTTCCTTGACAAACAAAGAACAACACTCACCCACAAAACATTTCCAAGAGCTTCTGAAACCGAAGCGCGAACGTCATCAGTTGACAGTGCTGCCATGGCGAATAAACCATCCCTGATCTCGAGCAGAAATGGAGCAAAAATCTGAGTGTTTTCTGAGGCCTTAAGATGTGCACAAAATCTGCAATCAAGAAGCAAACATACAATACAACCCCGGTAACTCGAACTCGAATAAAACAAAACTCCCCGCTAGCTCATACACTGTACTTTCATTTCACTTCTCTAATCCCAGTTTTCAGTAATTTTTACTCGGTTAACTCTTGTCGTCGTCGTCACCATCACCATCATCATCGTCGTCGTCATCAGGGAGCTTAAGCAACTACGACGACGACGACAACTTCAAAAAACAACAGGTTTCATGATCAAAACAACAGCTCTGCACGTGCATCACGCCTTTTAGTACACTTCTTTGACGTCCACTGCACGACTACGACGTGAAACCTCCTAATTTGACGTTTTACGGAGGACGTGGTCATACGACGACGAATTTTCCTTCCACTCTTTGAACTTGAATAAAATCCTTAAGAATTCAACTCCAGGAAACGTCGCCTGCATTTGACATATTGAGCGGGTCCAGACAGACGCGATTAAGTTTGAAAGAAGGCAAATTCATTTCTTTAGCGACGTTTTCACTGCCGTCGTCGTCGTCCTCGTTGCTTAAGGTCCCTGTCATCATCATCATCACCACCACGATCATCATCATCATCGTCATCGTCATCATCATATTAAAGGAACAGGATCACGATACTTGGCATGTGTGAGTTCTGACAGTAGTTGATTGTGTTTTAACCAATCGGAAGCTAGTTAGATGCGAGCCAGGAAATTTAAGTTTACCATAATCTACTATGACGTAAAGACGTTTTTGTCTAAAAGCACAGACCTACCACTTACTGTACACACTTACTCGAATACAGCTCGGACAGCCGATTTTTTGATGACAGTGTTTTCCCTCGATTGAAGGCCTGTCACCGATACTTCAATAAAACTGAAATGAAAACAAAGAAGAGGGAACTCTCCAGTAAGCGAAAATTTGTTTCAAAGAGCAAGTTGAAAAGGTTAACTGAACAGCAAATTCAAGAGCTGGCTTTTCGAGTGTTAAAGGGGCGTGGTGGTTCCATTTTTTGGCAATTTAGGCAACTACAAAAAAATCACAAAGTTGGCTGAAATAACAAAATAACCGTTTCAGACTGAAGACGAACAATGAGGAATACAGTAAAGCCAGATAGAGGTAAGAATGGGTAAAACTGGAAAGTGGTCATTATTTTTGTCAATAAAACGCGTGTCTTTCGGCAGTTTGTAGTTCACAGCTCGTGCTCAGCAAGGACAAGGGCTATAAAGCCTCGCTTACAGGGTGTCCCAAAAGTTCGTTCCTCTACTTTCTAAGACTGTAATGTAGTCCGATTGGACATCGTAAGCAAATCGCTTAAACAAACCTTGCGTTTCATTATATAATTTAATATTTTATACTTGGTGTGCCATCTTGTGACTCTAATATTCGATTTGAGTACTTCGCGCCAAAGGTGCGCGTGCGCGAGTACATTTTCCCGCCACATATTTTTCGTATTCTGTAGCCCAATTTGCTCAAACTCCTTCCTTGTGTTTTGTGAATATCATGAAAGAAAAAACCCCATAAACGCAAAAACGTTCAGCTACATGAGAGCATAAGCATGTTTACTTCGATTTACCGGCTTATCAGTAGAAATAACTGCTAAAAAACCGGAAAAATCCGAATGTTGGTTTGGTGAAATGGTCATCGAGAAATGAGGGTTTTGAAGACAAAAAAAGAAGGGGAAGACTGATAGTCCTGAATAAAACGGCTAAAATAGTTTTGAAGAAGGTTAGATATAAAAGAGTCTTCTCAGCGAGATAGCTCTCACGATAGTTAGCAAGCCAAGTTTAGAGCAGTTTCATGAAAAGCGAAGGTTAGAAGCCCCAGAAATGACAACAAAACCTCTGCTTAGTCTGCCAAACACAATCAGCTCGTCTCAAATTTGTAAAGATGAACAAAAGCGTTACTCTGGATAGAGGCTGGGATGATTATCTTTTTTTGGATGAATGCTTAAAGTATATTTTTTTCAGCTGCCTAAACTGAAAAAAATGTTGTTTGGGGGGGGGGTCGAAGTGGAGAAGTGGCTCCCGCGTACCAGGTGATAAAAAGGCTCAAAATAGATTTTGTGGCTCTACATGCTGTATCCGACTCCAAGCCGCAACGCCTACAGAATGTGATAAAAAAACAAAGGCGGAATGCTGGTTACTGGAATTCTGAATACATGTACTCGATAAAGCAATAAACATCGTTTAGAAATTTCATGCAAGAATAAAGCTTTGATCAAAAGTTATAGCGCATGAAATTAGAGGAACGAACTTTTGGGACACCCTGTATACGTTCGTCTTACCCTGTGTACCGCCCCACCTCCCCCTGTTTATCAGAGGGGAGGGGGCGGCCGAACACCGGCTACGTCCGTTTGTATTTTTTTCCTGGTACAGGTGAATGTTGTAGTAAAAGAAAAGTTGGAAGCGAAGCAGGGGGAGGAAGGGGCATATCTGAAGGGGCCACAGGGGTTACTCCCTAAAATGGCCTATACGGGGAGGCTCCGCCCGAAAGGGTACCTTTTTCAAGCTTCAGGTATATGAAAGGGTAGGGAAATCTCTCATTGTGGCCTGTGAAAGGACCCAAAAGGGCTAACAGACGCTGTGAAAAAGACTAGAAAACTTTCTGGTTTATCAACTTTTTCATATTTAAAAGGTGTAAAGGCGATGTTACACAGGACGATTCACAACCACGATTTTTAGCGCAACACAGCGTTGGTATGTTGGAACAATGTTGTAACCATTCGAAACAAGACGCTGTGGGAGCGTATATTTGGGCGTGGATGTAATACGCGTATGATACTTTGAACATGCACAACTGTCATCATATCTTACCAGAGAAGATAAATCCTTTACTCTACTTGTTTGCTGAACCACACAGCTTATACAGTATGTCCCAATCCACAACAATAATCCTGTCATTTCATGACAATGTTTGAAAATACGGTATGCACATCTTCAATGCTGACATGCTTGGAGCCAAATTGCAACATAGGACATAAGTGGTTACAGCCCGGAGAGTAAGGTTTATCTCAGCTCCACTGATACTGTCACTTTGAGGAAGATTGACTGACAGATGTGTTTTCACACCCATCACATTGTACAGTATATTCCAGTTACTAACAAGGGCAAATAAAGTTCCTTAAGACCAGTATCCACGAGGATTAATAGGAGAGTAACACATTACATAAACTGCTATAGGGCAGCACTGTTTACAGGAACAATGCTTGAGAAAAGATGAGCTTCAAAGGTGGCAATATGTACACCTTTAAGTTCACATATATATATATATATATATGCTCATTCTTATTTAGAGTCTGAAATATTGTACTAATATTATTTATGCATGGATGGTATTTCCAACAATACACGTCCCTTCACTATGACTGTTATGATACATATCTCTAGCATGAGAATCAAATACTTTATATACCCCAGCCTCAATGCTGTAGATACCAACACCAATAACTGCCACCGTTAAATTAAATGAGTTGTAGTTCAGTGCCAAGAGTGTTTTAAATGCTGAACCCTGTGAGTGACATATACAGTAGTGATACCCCTCAATTCTGGGATCACCTGGATGTTACAAGTATAACTGTCACTGTATTTAAGGTGGAAAAATTGCTCAAACACTGTAACCATTCCTGGTAATTCTGTTAACATTAACATAGATTGTCTTTCAAGCAGTGACAGACTAGAACATAATTGAATACCAACAATCATTATTTGAGTCATATCATGAACTGAAGTAATCTTTGTTATCTTACTGTAAATAAAAGCGCACAGACTCATTGCGACACATTGTTGTTTCCTTGACAGTATGGAGCATGAATTGTTTTTGTAGCATCTACATAAACTGAAGGTCCTGCATTCTTCTCGAAATCAGTACAAAGCTTAAATTGGCCAAAATTAACCCGGTGATTCAAACTGTTGTAAGCAGTATAAAATGGATAATTGCATGTACAGATGGGCAAATTCTTACTTAAAAGCCTATTTGGATATCTCATTCCACCTAAATCGCCTGTGCTTTGATGCTTAGATGACAGATACACCTTCCCTCGTTTACGAACTAGTTTTGGAGTTGCCCTTTAAGTAAAAACCTCACACTGTTACAGTTACTTCTGTACCTATTTAAGTGTAGACCTGTAACAATGAATTTCAGACGACAATGGTGTATTTTTCCGAATACCCCTTCATACAAAAAGCCTCACCTTCTGTGTTTTCTGTAACAAAGATTTTAATTTCTTTATCGGTAGTCTGCTTGGTGCACGATCGCGTCGAGAAAAATGACTAACCTCATTTAAACCAACGGAATTGCAAGTTCTGTTATAAATAAATTTCCCACGCCGAGATCTCAATTCAATTTGTTTTATTTCCTCCACAACGCAATTTTCCTTCTTTACAAATAGCTCATTACCTTCTCTTGTCGTCACCTGGCTGCCATCAAAACACTCTAACACAAAACTTGCTGATAATGCAAAATCCCGAAGCACAGCATCGTACATGTACCGCGTCACAATATACACAATTAGATGAAAAAAACACAACAAGCAATACAAAAACAAGCACATTAACTGTCACCCTGCTAAACAAAATTGAAATAATAAAAAGAATTGTTACAGTTATCACAGTAGTTCCAAAAGAAGCCTCAGTCCCTTTTGGTTTCAAATGCTGACAATCGTCTCTTCCTTCATCGGAACAGATGTTTATCACAGGCAACTCGTTATGTTCCGCAAGGCAAAAATCAAAATCACTATTGTCACACTGATAACCAGCTACACAAATCTTGCGACTCTCAAACTTGTTAAACATTCCTCTGTTCAAACTCTTATCCATTTTACACGTACACTCCTGATATTCCGATTTGTCATTGCGGCTATGGGGTCCATGAGTCTTTGATGTCACTGAATGTCTTGATAATTTCCTTTGTTTTTCTTTGAGTTCGCGGACCAGCCCATTCCGAAAACACTCAGTGTTATTTTTCAGTGTGGGCCTACAGCGAACAGTGTGTGCATTTGTAAGTTTAACCCGGGATAACATAATTGAACAATATATTAACACGTTCCTCGAAACGCCGCGGCCAAATGTTATCCAAACTGCTTCTTAATGCTGCTTCGAAAAATTTCGGATCGAACGATATCCAAATCGTTGCTCATTGGATTATTTACTCGACCTAACAAAATCGACCAATCACAAAATAAGGAAAAGAAAATGGACATAAAAAAAAGAAAACAGCAAATTCAGATGACCTCTTAGGAAACATGCAATTAAAACTGTCTTTCTATGATTGGTGCATTTCGATCCTCTCGTCAAAAAAAACGTCAGACGCCAATCATCTTAGCGGACCTCTTAGGAAACGTTGTTTGTGATTTGTGATTGGTGGATTTCGATCCGTTTTGTGAGTTTCTGTGTTTCAATGTTCGTTGCTTGTGATCTTATTGCGACCAAAACCCGACGTTTTTTGAGAGATTTCATCCCTGGACTTCAGACTTCCACAGTTCGATGAGGTAAAAATACTAAAGATTCAGATTAACTTTAAAAATGCGATAAAAGTGCGATAAAGTGCCGTGTGCTAGCAGAGCTTTATTTCCACATGCCTCTTACCCTGTACAAGACGTTCGCATGCCTATGGCGTTCCATTTCCGCCAAAATTCAATGTTCCATTTTACATTCTACTTTGCACAATCTATCCTACACTTTGTGTTTGTCATTTGAGTTTGCACTCGCGATTCAACTTTTTTGCATTCAACATTCAACTTTGATTTATGCAACATTCAAGTTTTCGCTTTCGACATTCAACTTTTCATAAGCAACAGTCAGGTTTTGGAATTCTACCTTCAAGTTCAGTGGAATGTACATTCATTTTTTCTCATCCAACATTTAGCATTTGTCCTTTAAGTTTTCGCTTCCGACATCCGACTTTGAGCATTGTACTTGCAAGTTTCCGCATTCGACATTCAACTTTTCGACTTTGACTTTTACCCGCTGGTCAGCGACCGATTAAGATCGTGGGCTCAATTGACCTGACCTACCCCCGCTCAAATGGTGGTCGAGAGACTTCCCAGTCGAGTGGACTCGGGAGACCTTCTCCACTCCCGACAAACCAGACGTCGACAACAACATGGCCGATCGCCAGTATGCTGCACAGTCTTCGAGGGAGGTGAGTGTTGTCCAACTGACTTCTGCCTTCTTTAGTGGGACACTATACGTGACACAAACAGGGAGGCAACGCGCTACCTGTTTGCATCTCTTCAGCTTAATTTAAAAAGGTAAAGCATGTTTTGTAGTGATATTTAGCATAAATACCACGAGTGATATTTGAAATTTCACGAGTGAAATTTAAGACAATTTTGAAATGTCACAAGTAGTATTTATACCAAAAATCACGTACACATCATGCTATTATTTGTTTATACTACTACCTGCAAAGGTTTTGTAATTTTCATATGTAAGTATTTCAAATTAAGCTTAAGCTGAAATACCACTGCTCTAAGCCAATCAAATTGCAGAAATTTCTCATGTAGAAGTAGCTTAAATATTCCCCCAGAAATTGTATTCTCATGCGATAAGCGCTGTTAATTGATCAATTTGTTTCATCTTGAGATTACTCAAATATTTGATCCCGCAGATGTCTGATGACAAAGCCTATTTAAATTTAGCTGTCTTGGATATCATCAGTGCTATAGACAGATTTACAGGGTCTGCAGATCCATCAGTAGATTTCCAACCAATAGTTTTCAAGTTGGATTTTCTGCAAAGAATAGCTGTCGGCCTCGATGTGGATGAACTAGTCACAGAATTGATTGGACATGCTTACAGGATGTTGGTTGAAATTGATCAAAGAAACCTTCTTAACTATGCATATCAAGCTCCATTGAATAGTAGAGGGCAACGAGGGAGACCTTCATATGAAATCAGCGAGGAACAGCTTCATTTTTTACTTGAGCAAGGGTTTAAAGTATGTGACATAAGTAAAATCCTTGGAGTGAGTGCCAGGACAGTTGAGAGGAGGATGTCAACATTTGGGTTGAGTGTATCAGGTATAAAGTAACATGAATCTTTTATTTTTGTCTAATGAGATGATAAACTACTACAAGGACAATTTTTATAACAAAGTGATAATATTTAGTACAGGATTAAGGCTATAAAAAAGTAATGTTGATAGTTGTTGCACCAAGCAGTGGTGATTAAGATTTTGCAAATTAAAATGTTGACTTCCACTTACTTTTACCTAGGGATCCACTCCCATAAATGATAGATTTTTCCTTATACCATCATTATCTTTATTGTTGTTGACCTTTCACACTTCAGGGGTAGCTTGACTGAGAAAAAGTTACAATGTCAAGTGTAGCCTCAGGCCTGAAGAATGTTATTAAATTATTATGGCAGTTTTACATATCTGGATGCCCAGTATTAGTAAAACACACAGAAGTGTTTGAACTAAAATTTTGTTCACCATTCTACCTAGCTTGAGATTTATGACAAAATCATACTAAAATAAAGTTATTATTATTATTGTTATTATTATTATTATTATCATCATCATCATCACCATCATCATTATTACTATTCATTACCCAACACCTACAATGAAAATTTTTTACCCCATTATATTCTTTGGTTCAGGTATGTTCAGTGATATAGAAGACAACCAACTGGATGAGCTCGTTCAAACTGCTTCAAGCCATTATCCTGGAATGGGTATAAGAATGCTCAAAGGTTATTTACAAAGCAAAGGGTTTCGCATTCAGCGAGAAAGAATAAGATTATCCCTGTTGCGAACAGATCCCATTGGTATTATGGAGAGATGGAGAAGTACCACTAGGAGGCGACATTACAATGTTAGGTATCCACTCTCACTATGGCACATAGATGGGAACCATAAGCTGATAAGGTACTGATAAAGATACCTGTTGTACAGTGTACATTGTCATAGTTTCCCCTCGTGATCTTGTGCGTGGGTCCAAGTTAAACACAATCAAAATTCTGCGACTGGATACCTCCTGTAAACATACACACCTTGAATGAACCAAAAAGAAAACACTAAACTGTGGCCACAACACCAGCTAATGCAAGACTTTTTAAACTGTGTTTTAGCTACAGTTGAAGACATTGATCATGATTGATAACTGTTTCCCTGTCCCCATCTTTTTAACCCTTGCAGGTAACACCAAACATGATAAGGTTGCCCTAACAGGAGCTTTTATTTTTTGTTTGTCACTCTTATATGTAAATTAAGGGGTTTTTTTAACAGATGGAGAATTGTTATACATGGAGGAATCGATGGCTTTTCTCGAATCCCAGTCTATTTGAAGGCCTCAAATGACAACAAGGCAAGCACTGTTCTTTCATGTTTTCGTGAAGCTGTGTCAGAGTACGGCCTTCCATCTCGGGTCCGCTCTGACAAAGGAGGGGAGAACGTAGATGTAGCAACCTATATGCTTACTCACATCCAGCGAGGGCCAGGCAGGGAAGTATGATAACAGGTACAGAGTACTGCATCATTATTACTTAGATTAGACTATGAGCAGTCCCCATTTTTCCTCAGGGATAGTAGAGCGCATCTCCCGCCGCGTCTCTCCTTTCTCGCGTGGGATGATTTTTATGATGCACGGTTTCACTCAATCTACTATCCGTTAAGAAAAATGGGGACTACTTGTAATCTATCTTTCCTTAGCTAGATGACCTTTCCTGGGTTTGTAATAGATGGGATCTTGAATTCAGGCTATACTTTAAGATCCTGAATAGGTTTTAACAAAGGATGCTACATTTTATATAATGAAATAGGTACTTATGGGATCATGAACTAATCTTGAGGATTTCTAGGCAAGGAGAAATGATGCTGTATGAATAGTATTATATTACTATTAATAACTCACAAGTTTCATTAAATTAGTTTAAGGGGAACTGTTTTCATGAATGCTTGTGTGTGTTGTTAAGAATGAGCATGGTGATTGCCATGCTCCCAAATCCGGTTGTGACTTGTTTTAAGTATGATGGTAATTGAAGAAACTATTAAGCCCGAAGGAATCAAGAGACTATTAAACAATTCTTTCTTTTCTCCTTTTCTTTTTTTTTTTTTTTTTTTTTTAGGGGGGGGGGAGTATTTGACACCAATTGTTAGATAATGTTTAACAGATAATGAAATAAAATAAAATTTTTAATCCATAAAATTTTATTCTTTGCAATCACTAGGAAAGAGCACACACAATGAAAGGATTGGACGACTTTGAAGAGACTTATATGATGGATGCCTTTGCCTCTTCTATGAACTCTTCTATACCCTGGAAAAACAAGGTTTTGTTAAATGCAGATGATGATTATCACCTCTGGTGCCTACATTTTGTGTTCCTGCCTATCATCAACAGACATCTGAGTAATTAGAAAGATGTATGGGTTCACCATCCCTTACGTACAGAAAGAAACAAAACGCCAATGCAGTTATTGATTAGTGGACGGCAAGAGTTATGGGGATTTCATGGTCCTGTGGGTGAAGTGTTCCAGGTATGTAACATGTTTGGTTTCATTTAATCAGCATTACTTGTGTCAAATGTAATAAGTAAAAATTATGATCACCAATCTCTATCCTCAGGCCAGCATTGCAAGAAATTGGGGGTTAATGCTTTGGCAGCACATATGTAACAAATTGCTTACAATAATCCTTTTTTTTTTAGGGCGATTATAGCAACTATGGGATTGATTGGCAAGGTCCCGTCCCAGAACAATGCCCTGATTATGTTGAAGTTCCGGACACAAACTGCCCATTCACTGAGGAGGAAATGCATCTCCTACCTGTAACAGACAATTTAACATATTTAGAGGGGGTTGAAGTATTCAACCAAATCACCAACTTACTGTAATAAGAAACACCCTCAAGAGTCAGTCAAGTAACGCTAAAGGACAAACAAAAAACAAACAAGTCATATATTTATTTAAACTAACAATAATTTTTTCAACCTACTTTTTATCTTTTGACATGTAATCTTACATGTTCAGAACTGGAACAATAAATTGCAACTAACTGTGATAATTATTATTTGTCCAGAAATACTACAGTGACTGTGTTGTTCAAATAAAAACACATACCTTCCAAATAGGTCTTTTGGTTTCAACCTTTCGAATCATTAACGTAATTACAGTGTATGAGGACTATCCTTTGTTGGAACAAGTTGTCATTAAAGGATCCATCTTTCATTTTAAGGAACACTTCATTGTTATAGGGGGACAAATGTGGAGTTGTTGCTAAGGGGTTTTCATACATTTATGAGGTAAAATATTTATTACATTGTGCTTTGCATTAAAACCATGCTTGACCCTGGATTGTGAAATAATCATTTTAGGCTTCTAAAAGACATGAAAAGAAAAACATGAATTGTTTGTGCAAATATAACCATGTATTGATCTTCCTTCATGTGTAGGTGTGTGCAAGTCCATTTTGTGGATTTGATGGTTTTCTGTATGGATGTTTAGAAACTCTCCTTAGCAACAGCAACGGTAACAGCAGAAAATATTAATGAGCAAATAGCCTTGACTTGTTACTAACAAGAAACTCGAAATGTCAACAATGTATACAACAAGATGTAACTTTAACAATGTAAACTCATCACTTACAGGGAGTTGTAAATTGATGTCCAAAAAAATTAACTCAACTTGTAGTCAGAGCAAAATACAATTTGAGAGTATAGAGAACATGCATGATAACAAGGAAGTCTAATAACTTCTGAACTTTGTAGTTACACACAGTTAAATGACTGTCCTGTGGTAGTATTTATGACTGCCTCTAGTGACAAACTTAAGCTATCTTGGTCTTCGAATTGATTTGGAAATGTAATGTGAAACAAACATGTTGATGCAAAGATCGCCGGTACCCTATCAAACTTTACTTGAATTTTTCCCAGGCCAAAATCGGGAAGAGCCTTTGAACCCGTGGCAAAAGAGAGAAATTTTTCCAGTGTGTCAACCTTTGCATTCTGTATAAACATGTGAATGTAACCTGCTACTACACTTTCATTGTCATCCATATCTTTAAGGAACTGAAGCACGCCAATGACAGAATCTGCATTCAACTCTTCCTTGCTGGGGATAAAGAGAGCCTCAAGGAACTCAGGGTATTCTTTCATAGCAGCTCGAAATCCAAGTGTGTTTAAACCCTCCGCCAACTGGTCAAGAATAATCTTAGGGCGGCCAATTACATCATGTATAATGATCCCCTGAATAACCCTCATCTTGCTGTCGTTCTAGAATGAATGAATACGTGAGTCAGCAAATGAGTGAGTGAATGACTGACTGTAGGAGTGTGACTGACTAACTGACTGACCAAGCAAACTACTGAACAGATGAATGACACCTTCAGTGTATTCTAGTTAAATGGTCGTTCTCACAGTAAGCAACAATGCTAGTCAATTCAAACTTACTGTTAATGCAACAGCAAGGCCACACTCAGACAACATACTTGAGCATTCTTCTTTGTCAAGACTACACACATCTTCAGCTTGTGCAACCTAGTATTGATAAAAAAATAAAATCTGATGTGAGTAGTTTTCAATTAAGTTGACTGTAAACTTTGTTCTGTAAATAAACATAGTAATTTTATTGCTATTGTGTGCTGATTGTTGGCAATATCATCATTACATGTATATTTCATCTGTACTGCATATTTGCATATGTTATTAGAAGCAATAGTAAGAAGTAGGCACAAATTTGAGATAATTTTTACAAACAGAACTGTAATGCCATGGTCATGATTATGATGTTACTTGACATTGTAAGGATTGTATACTCATAGGTGAATTGAAAGATGTTCGAGTCACAATCAAAGTACTGTATTCTACTCAATTGATTACAAGCTCCCTTTCAGTCAGTAATTTTAGGATGCACTCAAATGTCCAGTTTGTACCTTGTCAATGAAATGCTTAACAGGCTCTGAACAATCTCCATAATTCATCTTGGCCATTGCTGCATCAATATTACCAGAAGCAATGTAACAGTATACTGAAGGACTCAACACTGGGAAGCCTGGGCCACCTTGTAAAATACTGTGAACAATCATGGTGCCAAAGTATCGCATTAGTCCGGAGGCTACAATATCTGCACTGTACACAGGACTCTTGTATTTGCCGCCTTGAAAGAACATCTTGCAAATGACTTGGAACAACTTTGTGTAAAATTCTCTTGTAACACCACCTGTGTCCACTGCTGGTTGGCCTTTAAACTGGATTCTTAGCTTCTTCTTAACATCAAACTCAGGACTTTTGTAATGGGCCAATGCATCGTTCAGTATCTCCTCCTCCTCAATTTTTACTTTTACTCTCTCTTCACTCATATTCTTCCCAAGCTCCTTTAACAATGACTGCAAGGAATCTATTTTCTCTTTTGAAGGGGGAAAAGAAGGCTGTAACAGGCTGTCATCATCACTGCTAAAATCATCTTCAGGTAAATTACTGGAAAGAGAAAGAGCCACAGCACCAACAGTCCCGTGTAGACTGAGGGCTCGCACCAAGTCATCTCGACTTTTGTCCGGAAACATCTCCATTAGTTGTTGCAAGGTTTCCTCCTCTGTTGTTTGTCTAGATGGACCAGGCTGTGGTTCTTCTCCATTGTCATCTATGTGTAATGGTACTTCACCTGCAATAACAAACGAAATCTTAATATGTACTAGCATTATTTTAAATAGCAGTGCAAATGCAGGTTATGTCACAACCACAATAATACATGTAAATTGTTATTAGCCAATGCACAACCCCCCCTCTCTTTTTGTGGCTCAAAGTATTCACGACCTTGAAGTTAGGCTGCTGCTGAATAAACTGAATATATCATGTAATGCTTATTTCTTTGCCTTTTCACAAAGTAATAAAAATAACTCAATAAAGGCAATTTTATTGAAGACTGAACAGCTATGCAGAGACAGTCACAAGTAAAGTAATGTTACATAATGAAAATTTGTGTGTTGCATAATTTAACATCTAACAGACAAGGTTAGTAATAGCCAAAGGTATATTTAATATACCTTTGGCTGTTTTTACTTGTTGGTTCCAGCTGAAAGATGTTCATTCTTCATTTTTCTGCAGGGAGTTGAATTTCACCCCATTTCTAGATTGATTTAAATGATCCCCCCAAAAATGTGGTGGCTGTCAATGTTTTACCCCATGGTTGGGAGGGTAGGTATGCACAGTCTGCCCTGCTATTTTTTTATGGCAGTGCATAAACAACAGACTGGCAGCACAGGAAATGCATTTCCCATGATCCCTTAGGAGATGTCACCAGTATTGCGTGACTTGAATTGATGCAATGACAATGAAAAGTCCACCCGAATGAAAAGTCTACACATTATAAAAAGCTGACCAAAACTGAAAACTATACCAACCCAATGTCAAGTCTAATAAAGAAAAATCAACCCAAAAAGGAAGTCTGTGCAAACTAAAAGACAATGTGTACCCCAAAACAGGGAAAAAAATGTGAAAAAACAAATTTTATATTAAAAATTTGCATCATAATTTTGGCACCAATGGCATGCCATATGATCCTTGTAATTTACTTCCAATACAGGGAAAGCTTTATTATGACACGCCTTATGAAGTTATGATGAATACTACTCTGCTGGATCTTGTCCCCTTGCAATACACACCTTCATCCTGCTGCTGCTTCTGTGACTGAGAAGGCTGGAGCATTGGGGGAGGTTCCCAGTTACTGTCATTGTCTATAAAAAACATAATGTTACTGAGTGGGTTTTGAGTTCCTTTGATTTACAGCACTCTACTTCAAATATAAGATAACAGAAAATACATCCACTAAGGGAGGAGGTCCTGGGAGTGGTACTGGCATGTATCTTTGCCACAAATAAGTATGTGCCACTGTAAAGGGTAATGGTTTTTAAGCAGTTTACTCTGGGATAGGGTATATCAATCAGAGAGTTTGGGTCTAGAATAGGGTATTATTTTCCAGGAATTGGTTGAAAGTTTTAGTCTACAATAGAGAAACTGGGAATTGACACTCAAAAATATATAAAAAAATCAAATCAGCACGTTTAACTTTACAAAACTCAGCCTACAAAACTACTATAGGATAGTAGTCTAGAATAGAGTAGCAAAATTCAGCTGAACTAGCTCTGGTATAGGCTAAGGGTCCCAGGGTCCCCAGTAGCACATCCCTACCCAGAAATTCCTAAAGTATCCTCCCCTCCCCCCAGGAAGGAGGTGAACTTTGTGATGTAAGATTTGAAGAGGCTTTCTCCTCAGTTAAACATGATTGTAATTTAAAGGTGTCATAACGTCATATCACAAAGAAGAAAGTTCTTCAGCTGTTCAAGTATTCACTGAATTGTACTTTCAAGCCCTAGTTACATTTGCACATTATTTATGACATAAATAAGATACAAAGAGTATGGATCATGATACTCAGCAAGCTTAATGTACTGACCAGCACTGAATTCAAAGTCATCTTCAGGCTGCTTGGTCTCTCCTTGCTGGTGAGTCTCCTGGTGCTCCTGCATATCCATCATGATAATAGCAGCACCACAGGTAAAACAGTTAATCATAGGAACATCACTGTCAACCTAAATAATCATTTAGAAGGGTAGGCAAATCAACAAACATACATGTAAGCAGTAGTTAAAAATACACACATAATTGAAGCGTATAAACAATGTAAATCATGTCAAAATGTTCTTCAGCTACAGTTTGTTTTAGGATTTCCTTTGTTCTGAAAAATGTTTATGAACATGAGACAAATAAAATTAAAAAAGAAAAGAAATACAAAGACTGAAACCACTGTAATCTGAATTTCATTTTAACTTATAGCGTCTACATCTTAAACTTTAACATCATTTCCCCTTTGATATTACAAAAAATCCACTACTTTCACAGTAAGAAAATAATGAAGCTTGATATAATGTATATTCCAGACTAAATTTAATATACTGTACATATATATAACAAACCCATGGGCAGGTTAAAAGAACAAGGTTATAAATTTAACTTAAATAAGCATACATGTACACATACTCTCATCAGTAAATTCAACAAATAATTTGTTTTATTATAAATATTACCAACAATGCTCTCCTCCTAATTAATCCAAAACACAGCTAATTACAATACAAAACCAATTGAACAAGAAATAAAGCGAAAAGAGTCACTGACACTACTATTGTAGCTTGTTAATTTCTGCTATCCAACTTACATCTTCTTTATCTTCTCCACCTTTGTCATCAAGTTCAATGTCCTTTTGGAGAGGTCGTATGAAAATTTTTGCTTGGCCACATAACTCCTTCAGCCTTTGAGGTGTGTGTGGGGGAAGAATTCTGTGGAACCCTGAACCCTCCCCATTACCTCTCTGAAACAACAGCAGGTCAAAACCCCCAACCTCACTCAACTGAGGAAATCGTTGGATGATTCCATTGTACACAGAGCTCTTGTTATACCCAAAGGTAATACTAGCATCACCCAAGCCAGCATTTGCCAGTGCCGTTCTTTCTTTCACAGACATTGGTGGACGGTCTGCCTCTTCCTTGGCAGCTAGACACACAAACTTTAAAGTACATGTAGCATTTCGTTTGGACTTTGGAAGAGAGCTGCCAGAAGAACGTGCTCATTTTGCATTGTTTCCATGGCTAAACAGCCTGCGCTGTTCAGCAGCAACAGAAGCAGACAGAAAAGCAACTGGAGAAGGATTTGTATTCTGTTGTACCTTTCTGGTGCTGTCTAAAAATAAAAAAATTATAATAATAAATATATTCAAGCAGAACCTTCTCAACAGCCAATCCAAACAAATTTAACTACAGAGAGCTCTGACATAATTATTAAATAAATACATGTATGCGGTTAAAAGAGCACTGTAGCTTTTTCTGTATTACCCATTGCTTACATTACTTGAATTGCTCAGACACAAGAGCTTGTGTAGTCTGCATGGGAGGCCAGAGATTGGGGTGCCTGTGGCGTTTATGCAGACCGATTCTTGATTTCTGGGCAACAAATCAAAATTCATTCCTTAATTCTCACACAATAAAGAAATGAGTAAAACATAAAGACAAAAGTATTGCAAGCAAAACCTTTCGAAATATTTCATTCTACGATCGATGCCGTCCATTACGCAGCGTGAAGTGAAGTGATCAAAATGATGCTGCCGCTATTTATGCGTACATGTAAAGCTTGTGTCGGCGCTTACCGCGCGAACTTTATTGAACACATAACTTCTTCATACTTGACAAAGATTGCCCGATACTTACTTGGAGATGGTGTCTCTTCCAACGAGGACAGACGGTCAGCCACCCTCAACAGGGTGGCTCTCACTTCACTTAAGCTAGCAGCTGACGGTTCCGCATCCCGGCGATCGGCCATGTTGTTGTCGACGTCTGGTTTGTCGGGAGTGGAGAAGGTCTCCCGAGTCCACTCGACTGGGAAGTCTCGACCACCATTTGAGCGGGGTAGGTCAGGTCAATTGAGCCCACGATCTTAATCGGTCGCTGACCAGCGGGTAAAAGTCAAAGTCGAAAAGTTGAATGTCGAATGCGGAAACTTGCAAGTACAATGCTCAAAGTCGGATGTCGGAAGCGAAAACTTAAAGGACAAATGCTAAATGTTGGATGAGAAAAAATGAATGTACATTCCACTGAACTTGAAGGTAGAATTCCAAAACCTGACTGTTGCTTATGAAAAGTTGAATGTCGAAAGCGAAAACTTGAATATTGCGTAAATCAAAGTTGAATGTTGAATGCAAAAAAGTTGAATCGCGAGTGCAAACTCAAATGACAAACACAAAGTGTAGGATAGATTGTGCAAAGTAGAATGTAAAATCAAACATTGAATTTTGGCGGAAATGGAACGCCATACATGCCAGACATTCGCCTCGCTTCACTTGTTTACTTGCCTTGTTTACCTTAGCACGTATTGCGTGCCTATTGCACATTTGCGTCAAAACAAGCCGTTTCCACTACTCTATTTGGGCCACGCCCAAATAACAATGTCGCAGCAATGTTGCCACGCTGCATTGAGCTAAAATCGTCTGGTGTAACATCGCCTCAAGTAAACAAGTATGTAAAAGGGGTACCATTTGTCAACAAAAGGCAATCAAAAGGTAACCTTTTCTGTCACAAATGGTATATAAAAGGGTAATATAAGGGGTTGTAACTCGGGGCGGAGACCCCCTCATAAATTCGGTCCAGGGGCCCGTTTCTCGAAAGTCCCGAAAATTAACGGGCCCGGTAAGCTGTCTCCGTTTACATTAAAGATCGAGGTTCAATAGTTTTGCATCTAACATGATAAAAATATCAGTTAGTGAAACAAAAATGGAGTAGTTTGCTAGCCAGGCCTCGCGCTCTTATTATTTGTATTTCGATTTGAATATTTGATTTCGGGCCCGAAAAGTTACCGGGACTATCAAGAAACGGGCCCCAGTACCCCCCGGGGGGAACTCGAAGCACTCCACTCACCTTGCTAGAAGTTGCCGAGTCATGAGAGGAGTGAAACGACTTGCTACCCACAATGCTTTGCCAACTAGAAATGGCGACACTGAAAGGATGAGAACAAATCTGTATAAGAACTTTACTCCTGGTTCCAAATGATAGCAAGTAAGAAAGTTCGGTAGTCAAAAGGGGATCCAGGGATATTTAGTAAGGTGGGACGTTCACGCTTTTATAGGGTGTTTAAACACGACCACGGCCACGGCCATGGCAACGAGAACGTCAAAAAAAGCAATAGGTTTCATTCAGGAACAACAACAACTCTGCACGTGTTGAGTTTGACGACGGCGACGACAACGACAACGTCAAAAAAGCGATACGCTTAGATTAGCAAAACAACAACTCTGCACGTGCAGCACACTTTTCTGTACATTTCTTTGCCATCACTGCACTGCACTGCACGACTACGACGTGAAATTCCCACGAGCGACGATTTATAGAGGACGTAAACACAAGACAACCAAGTTTTCTTTTTCGTCTTAAACTTGGGTTCGTTCCCCAAGAATTCAGTTCCAGTAACATTTACCTACATTTGGTATGTAAAGCGAGTCGTAATAGTCGGGACAAAGTTTGAAAAAAGCAAAGTCTTTTTAATGGTGACGTTTTCGCAAACGTCGCCGTCGTCGTTGCGAAAGCTCCCTATTCAGTAATGCATAGTTTTGTGGAGGACTAACCACACGACGACGAAAATTTTTCTTTGTCTATCTTCACTTGGATGCGGTCCCAAAGAATTCAGCTCCACGAGAATCCACTTACATCTGGCGTATTGAGGGAGTTGGATTTACCGGAACGATGTTCGAAAGAACGCCCATTCATTTCATTAGGGGCGATGTAACGTTAAAAAAGGTCGCCATTATTATTAAAGTATAGCACAAAAGAGCCAAATGTTTTGCATTTGGAAGTTGTTTCACTTGTATTGAAGGTTGTTTACTATTTACAAAATGTTCCAACCGAAAATTCGTGTTCCATTCCTCCAACCTCATCTTTAATACTAGTTTCAGGATTTCGCGGCCGTTTTCCGGTGAATGGAACTGATTTGAATCCAGAATCCAAGACTGTCTTGGATTACTCTACAAGGGGCGAGTCTGTAATTCTTACTGGTCCGCAGCATGCGTCTCTAATGTCGCTCAATTATTACAGTATTTAAGACACGACTTCCTAGCTATTAATTTAAGAAAGAGAGAACGTTCTAGCAGGTGTAGGGAAATTACACGTCTGCAGACCAAGGCCAGATCTTGAAGACGGTCAGATGATATTAGAAGTTTATAGCTAAAACGAACTCAGTTGTACACCGCTGTACTGACTGCTCACTGGCTCACCTGATTCTGGCTGCAGATCCACTGACACAACCTGAGTAAGGAATGACGTCATGTCTATGGGCACTTTGCCATTGGAGACTTTGTCAATGATAATGGATTTAATACATCCCATAGCGAGCATACAGGCCTCGCGTATCTTCCACCTGAAAAGGGACAGGAATTCTGTTGTGTAAACAGGTATAGAGATGGAATAAAGGGCCCCAGCAAATCACAGGAATACCACGCAGCTTGCCCTTAACCCTGGACCGCTACTCTGTCACAGGGTTACCAACGGCGTTATGTTTACCCTTTGCACCCATCATCAACTTTGAGGATCAAATAATTACTGTAGCTTTATCACAATCAGTTTCATATTCTCACCAATTAACATCTCCTTTGCTCTTTCTTTCATTTGCCTCCCGTAGGTGCTTCTTAACTGCTTTTTCTAAAGAAACTGCACCCTCAATCTTAAAATCAGCAGCAACTGCCTGAAAATTAGACAGGATCAATACAATAAAAACCGCGGGTAAGAACCTGGTTCTTAAGAGTCTGCTAGGCTAAAATTTGCAGTTTAGGTCCCTCTATACAAGAACCTGTTTAGCCTAAAATTTGAAACAGGTTCTTATTGTCTAAAATCTATATAATATGAAAAAATTGTACACTTTGGCAAATAAGATAAGTCAACGTTCAGGATCCTCTTTGAAGACATGGGTGCCTTAATCACTCTAACTGCAATGTATTTGTATGCAGACTTTGTATAGGGAATCAACTGAAACCACTAAATACTCTAAGCTACAGTGTATTTTCTGTTCAGTTAATGAAAACCTATTAATTTTAAGAACCTAAACAGCCTTTAACTTTGGAAAATGCAGGTTCTTACTCGCCTTTTTTTCTTTTTATTATTGTAAGTGTTACCCTTACTTTTCTAACGCAGTCTCGACCCCTTTTACTTCATACTCGCGTTCCACGCGAGACAGGAGAACAGGGACCCCTTCTTCTTTTTAACATGAGGCTTCTACAAAGAAAAACCATTAACCAAAAGGTTTTTAAAACAAGTTAAAAGGACAAAATGTCACATACCATGAGGACTTCTTGAGCAGCGATACGAACTGAGAAGGAAAATGTGTCGTCATCTTCATCTTCAACAAATTGATTTGGGTTCGATGTCCACACTTGAACCTGGATTAAAATTATAATAAAAAAAATTGAGATGCGGTCTCACTTGATACACATCGAATCCAAGTGTCAATGCTGACTAGTTGTTAGATGGGTCTTAACCTTAAGCTACGGTAAGGGAGGCAGCAAAAACGCGCAACTTGTGTAGCAAAATTGCAAAAAAAAAAGGTTGGAAGGTGATGTTGCGCATTTTTCCACCAACGTCCAAACCCTCTTGCAACAAATCAGTCTTTTGCGAGTTGCGTGAATAGTGACTTCTGATTGGATACAATTACCCTGGAGACAGTTACGTCACTTGCTGCAAAACAAGTTTGCCTCGGGCCCAGGTGGTATGCGCACTACGATCGCTAAGCATCATGGGCGGTATTCAAAATCTGATCATTTGTGTCAAGATGGCGTGGAGTGAACATCTCGACTGCGGAGTGAATATTCGTTAATTACGCTGTAGATATGTATGATTTTGCTTTGAATCTCTTCCGGAAGCTCTTGAAAAAGAAATTCTGTCCAATTCTCAGGGAAAAAACAGTCTCATTCCGTTGATAAGTGTATTCTGGTGCATTTTGTTCGTAATTATGCACATATCAATGTAAATCCCGTGGGGGGGGGGGAGTGCGGGCAAGGGGAGGGGATTTGATGCCTGGGACTATCCCTGCTGTCGGGCTTTTGATCGTGCAAAGCGACCCCGGGGTCGGGACATTTGACTTTGACCGACAGAAGCCTTTTATCAATTCAGAAGCAGTTACCAAGTCCGTCCCTCGAGGCTTCCTGAAAGTCACGCTGTTGGAAAGTATGAAGTTTTCATTTGTTTTAATCGCCATAATCCGATACTTTAAACTGTCATCTAAACAGATAATGTCTATTTTGAGAAAGTTTTTATCTTCAAGTTCCCATCTGATTGTAAAACTCGATTGAAATCGAATTCCACCATGAAAGTCAGAGGATTTTTTATGAGTCACTGATCCGACCTGCTCCGACCACAGGTAACCCAGGCTCTGTGATAGTACCACAGTATGGTTCCAGTAAAATTACAGTGTTCGTATGGGGTAAAAATATCATCCTAAAATTTCTAGGAAATACTAAATAAAGATCAATGAAACTTACTCTGCTTACTTACTCAATGAAATTCACTCTATCTACAATAATAATATACAAGGTAGGAAACACGAGGTGCCATTTTCGCCGACATGCTATCATTCAACACAACTTTTTCCACGAAATTCGAACTCCAACGGAAAATAAACATGCCAGGATCGTAGAAATAGGATAGCAGCAGATATAGAAACCAATGGAGCTTTCCCAGATAGAGAAACGAATCCCACAGACTTTGACAAACTCGAAGAATATAATCCAAACACACCGAGAATACGCTCGCCGAAGCAGCCGGGCCAGATCAACGCGCGGCCAAGAAAATGAAGCCTGGGCACTGTACAAAAAAATTCCATCCCGGTGGTCCTGGGGTGATCTTTCTAGGGACCGATACATAATTTGCCCAAGGCCGCCCTCCCCTGCTGGAAAAATACTTGATAGAAGGCAATTGTTCTTCCTAGCCAATCACTATGGCCTGTTATAAAGAGATTATTTTCCTCTCGAACTATATTCAGCTCCTGGCGCTGGTCCTCAGAAAGTTTATCAAACATCAATAGGGCAAGGTTATAAGGGCAAAGGAAAGAACAACGAAGGACGATTTACAAAACTTAAAACGAGCAAAAGATATAAGTGAATTTTGGCTCTTACCGAGGCATTTGTACAATAGGACCAAATTCAAAGAGAGGTGTATCACGATGATTCACATATTTAACCGATAGAGCGTTCACTTGTATTGACAAGAAGTCGGCGCGTTACTGCCGCATTAATCGCTAAATATGTTAATCGCGCTAGTTCTTTGTTTACTAGTGCACGTGCCTTTCACATTCGTCTCAGTTATCGCAATTCATATTCTGTCGCAATTTTCTGTATAATTTTTGACATTAGTTTGTAAGCTTCACCGTTTATTTACGATAGTTTCGCTCGAGAGTTCAAAGCAACAGTATCTCAGTCATCATCTACCTTTTGTTCAACCTTGTTTTTAGCCCACCTTGTAAGCATTTCGCGTTGTTATTTCATTAGTTTCATTACTGTTATTTGCATTCCTTAGTAAAAGAAATGGGACGCCTTGTAACTCCGCAGACTCTCCTGATTATATTACTTTTTTTACCATTTAAATTCAGGCGCGTGTGCGGGGTTTGCTCTGGCAAATGGTGATTGGCTAGGAAGAACAATTGCCTTCTATCAAGTATTTTTCCAGCAGGGGAGGGTGGCTTTGGGCAAATGATGTATCGGTCCCTAGGAAGGTCACTCCAGGACCCCCGGGATGGAATTTTTTTGTACAGTGCCCAGGCTTCATTTTCTTGGCCGCGCGTTGATCTGGCCCGGCTGCTTCGGCGAGCGTATTCTCGGTGTGTTTGGATTATATTCTTCGAGTTTGTCAAAGTCTGTGGGATTCGTTTCTCTATCTGGGAAAGCTTCATTGGTTTCTATATCTGCTGCTATCCTATTTCTACGATCCTGGCATGTTTATTTTCCGTTGGAGTTCGAATTTCGTGGAAAAAGTTGTGTTGAATGATAGCATGGGTTACCTGTGATGTTATAGAGAATTTTACGTTTTATTAATATTATAGCACGGTCAATCTTCCTGGAGTGATTTTGTTGTTCAAGATAAGAGATGCTAGTGGAGAGAGAAAATACTTAATTACAGCGAGTAATTTAATGGAGCTTCCGTTAACCGTAAATAAAAGTAGTAACAACGTGTTTGAAATGTTCTTTTATTCGTTTTATATAGTATTATAGCATTGTTTGTTTAGATTTTTTCCCCTGGGGAGGGGGCTTTTTTGACACTTTTGATTGACCTTTCGTTTCCCACCCTGGGGAATTTGATTGAAAAATTTTAAAATTTGGGTTCAAAAAAATTAAAGGAAAAAATAAGGAAATCATCATAGCCCACCCTCTAGATAAATTAATGAATGCTCCCTTATTTTGTTTTGTCATTCAGCACTCAAGATGTTCACTTGCTAGCTGTAATAAGAGAATCGAAGTTGAGGGGGTCATCTTTTCAAGGACTTTCTTGTCTCGTTTCTCTGTTGGCACCAAGTCTGCATTTCGTTTTGCTTAACATCTGTATTTATCATCACATGAAGACAAGTAAATAAAGTAGAGAGTATTTGTGTACAATGAACTTGTGTCCTCTTTATAGATAATATAATATTGAGCATCTTTATTTGCCCATATATTTTCTATTGGTATGAGTCATAGAATGTCTTATAACTGGACTGAAACTGAAAATGGCATATTTGTGATAACAAAGCCTGATGCAGTCAATAGATTTTAAAAGCTTCTGCCACTATTTGTTTAATGATTGTGTCAGTATGTACAATCACATGTTATCACATATTTTTTTGGATTATAAAAACTCTTCAAAATGTGAAATTCATGCATGTTTACAAATCTCCTGTAATCAGGGCTGGGGCGACATAGATTGAGATGCCTTTCCTTTCTCCTCACCCCAATTAATAATTTAAATATGGTGTCATAGGTCTCATCATACTCACAGTCCACTCTATTATACAGACACTGATGGGACCATAGAAATTGTCCATCTTAATTTAGAGAAAATTTAAGGGCTTTTTTCTAGGGAACAAAGCAAGCTGTCTGTCATGATGAGCAAGGTTGTGCTCGAAGGAACATTGAAATGAGCCCAGTTCTCTGAACCTGTAAAATCTAGGCTGCCCAGCATATGATTTGTATGAAAAGTCTGAGATTTTCTAGTCACCCAAAAGCAAAAGTTAGGTGCCAGGGGGCACAGGGCTCTGCTAGAGCACAACCTTGATCAGGTGTCTGTATGAAGCGGTTGTCTGTAAAGAGGGCTTTTGGGTTACCAGTTATTGCAGAGGTGGATCCTAGTAGTACAGTAAAACCCCCTGACTAAAAACCTGAATTTTAAGAACCTGTTAGGCTAAAATATGCCAGATGAGCCCCCTCTATATAAAAATCAGTTTAGCCTAAAATTTGAAACACGTTCTTATTTTTGAAATCTATGAAAAAAATTCTGTACACTTGAGCAGAGATAAATCAATATTTAGAATCTTCTTTGGAGACAAAGCTGTCTTATCATGCCAACTGCAATGTAAATGCCAATGTTTACATTTAAATACACTCCTTTTATGTCCATTCTCACATAGCATTTGGTATGCAGACTTTATATGAAGAATAAGGTGAAACACAAATACTCTTAGCTACATTTTTTCTTCAGAAAATATGAACCCATTTAAAAACCTAAATAGCCTAAACGTGTGCTAACTACTATTTATATAAGAATCTGTTTAAGCTTACTTAGTTAATTCAGGTTCTTAGTCTCATGATTTTACTGCCCCATTGTTCCACTTTTTCTATTTCCTTTCCCTGTCACCATTTTTTCAGCCGTCAGGTTTTCCAACATCAAAAGTACATTCAATGATCAAGCAATTTATATTTTAACTTGAAGCCACCAAAATATGCAAATAATTTGCTTGATATATATTAAACAGTGTAAACGGGTAAACAGATTGAATGACATCACTTAGCCTGTGTGCCAGGCATTTCAAAGAAAAGGGAAAGTGGGTCTTGGTGCAAGAGAAATGTGAGGGAAGGAGGGAGGGAAATGCCTGCCATACAGAAGACTAATTGTTTTTTGCGTTATAAACATCAACCAGGGGAATGTTGAAATCACTCTCTCCTTCCTCGTGCACTCTTCGCATTTCTCTTGTGCCTAAAACCCCTCTCCCTTTCCTTTTAAATGCCTGCTACAGAGGCTAATCACCACTGAATAAAACAGGGACAAGGCAAGAAACTGACAAAGTCATAACATCCACACAACAACACACACCAATCTTGGAAGTAGACTGGAAGTAGATAATGATTTTCTTTTCTCAAGAGTGATGTGCATATTTCTCTGAATAAAAGTAAAGTGCAAGCTTCGTGGATGTTATGAAACTCTTCTTCTACATTGCACTATTCTTGCAATTCTCCCAAAAACCTTTTTTCATAAAGGATGGCTGGTTTCAAAATGCACAGGGCTTAACTGTGTAATCAAACTTATCATTTAATTCAATACCTGTAATTCTTATCCTACTGATTTTATACCTGCATAAAGGGAATCATATGTATGACTGCAATTTTATTATGCTCTTTTTAGTCCTATTACAAAAACAGACATTCCTACATCAGAGTACTCATCAGCCTATTTATATACCAACTTCGAACATTTTATGCTCACCTAATGCTATTGTTTGGAGGAACCAGTCGCTGCTGCCCTGCTATTTTGTGATCAGCTTGTGATTTAAGTAATGGTAACAGGACTGAGTGGAGTCCAATTCGGTCTGTAATCATACGAGTGATTAACAAAATCGGACGACCGCGTACTCTGGGAGTCCGATTTGTTTAATCACAAGTATGATTACAGACCGAATTGGACGAGAACAAGTTCTGTTACCTTATTAATCATAACTTTAACAAAATTTGTGATATAATAGGCTATTTTTTAAATCAAAACACAAGAAATTCGAAATTTTGTTTTGCTAGCAGTGAAAAACAAAAAGCCATTTAAGCACGTGTGTGATGGCGCGTACTGTCCAATTACTTAGGCAGGACGCGTACCTTCCTATCAAACTGTCCAATTAAAGCTGAAACCAGGGCAGTTGATAGCCAATCAGATTTGAGAATTTTGTTATAGTTATGATTACAACAGTAACACTTCCAGTAACATGTCACATTGGTCTTCGCGAGGCTACATCTTCCCAGGAAAACATGCCGGTTTCAATTCGGAAAAAGTATCACAAAACGTGGGGCGCGCTGGGGAGCGCCAAAAATAAGTGTAGAACAAGGTTTGTAGAAACACTTACAACTATCTTCTACTTTTGACGGGCAATATAATGGAAATTATAGCTTCTTAAAAACTGGGTTCAAATTTCATGCTCTTACAGGAGGAATCTTCGGGCCCCACGTTTTAGATTGAAATGAAGAATATTGATTTGTTTTTCTTCACAGAAAAAATCTAAACAAATATTAGCTTATGAAATCGAGAAAAACAATCTAAGGAAAGAACTGTATCTATTGAAAAACAAAGCATATAACCTGCGAAATTTCTCGACCTTCGCCACCATCTTGAAAATTTTGAATCCACAATGCATCGCAATCGTAGTGCGCACACCACCTGCAAACCGCGCAACATGTACAGATTTACATCTTCGACACTGTCAACAACAACAGTCCTATTCAGGACTACGTTCACCCGGACGATCATACTCAACCAACTTATGAAATGACCTCCTGGGTTCAAACCTTTCACAGATGTACAGATTTTGATGCAAAAAGTAGAACTACTCTCTGTTTTCAGCAACAACTTTTCGCAGCCTACAACAACCTGTTTTGCTGCAAAACAGGTTTGATTTATGGGTGGTAAGAAGTGCAACACAGCTTTTCGTCTCGTATAGCAGCAATGTTGCAAAACAAGTTGCACGTTTTTGTTGGCCATTTTACTGTATCTTTAAACAAGGCTGGGTAAAGTTATATTCTAGGCGGGCTCTTCTTTCAACTCTGCCTATCACAGCCTCACAGAAATTAAAATACATGTAAACCAATGAGGTCTCGAAGCCGGTAATTACATGTCCTAAGAGCACTTGATGCCTAGTGCGAAAAACCGGCCCGTGCGAGCAAGTCTTCACAATGGTGAGTTTACGGATCAGGACAGCAGAAAGAGGAGGACGGCAAAACGGTTGTGTGTGACAAACGTGACAGGGCTATTACTTGCATGTTCTGTTGTGATCTTCACTAAATATCAATGTTTTTTAGTCTTTTACAAAAAGATCTGTTTAAAGGAAGTTGACGTTTATTGTGTCAAATTTTTCTCAAACAAAGTTATTGTCACGCTTGTCACACAAGGTTTGCCGCCTTCTTTCCTCTACCGTCCTGCGTAAGTTCACTAACAGCAAATCACGACTGCTTTTGTGGGGCAAGATTTCCATCCAATCGCAAAGCATTGAAATACAAAACCAAATAAGACTGGCCAATTACAATTAATATGCGAGGAAATTCAAATGAGCCAATCTGATCTCGAAACAAATACATGCAGCCACCGCCAAGCACGGGAAGAAGTGCGAGCAAGTCGCGATAGATTTTCGTTTCTTCTGATTGGTTAGGAAATTAGCGAGAGATTTTTCAACCAATCACAAAGCGTAGAAGTTTAAAGCACAGCAATCACCAACAATTCCTTTTGATTCGCAATTGTGTGAAAGGCGCTTAAAGGCGCTTACATTCCTATTTGCATTTTCTGTCGCTTTGAACCCTCCTCTCCCCTCCCTTTTCAACCCAACCCCTGCATACTCTTGACTTACAGGGGATAGGGTCATACAATACTTCAGTAAAATTATTCTGACCTGATGCTCCGTTATCTGCATGTACAGCACCAGAAAGTATATAAGTTCATCTAAAAACGACTTGACAGTCTCCTTAAATTCGGGGGTTTCTATAAGTCCATGAAAGAACTCGAAAATACTGATCACAAGGTTCTCAAATCCAAGCGCTTCTCCTAAAAATTAAAAAAAAAAATGAAAATTTTCATAAGTACCTATATAGGTACGTGCCGGGCATGGATTAAATCCCTTGGGTTTTAGGAGGCCAGTTTTCCTTTTCTCAAATGGAGTAACGGTTGACAAACCTTCACAGAATAAGCCAATCTTGAATTGAATGGGCGCACTCACTTAGGGACAACTGTGACCGTTTATGCCAGCATATTCTTTAGTACAAAATACTATATATCTGACACATCAGGCCCAATGCCGGAATAATACTTGAATTATTTTTTAGCCTAATACTCATATTTTTTGAAAGAGTCAGAAGTTCTATTGCATTCATCTGAAAAATTGAATGCCAATATTTCTACCCAACCCCTGCTTTGTACAAAGTTGATAAAAGTGCAGCAAATTCTCCATTTGCACATCTCCCATCTTGTTTGCTTCCCCCTCCCCCACCACCACACACACGAAAAAACTGCATAAGCATTGTGTTCAGTTTCTCTTGGGTCTGCTGAAATACTGAGGAGAAAATTAATAAAAACCCAAGGATATGCAAAATTTGGGTATTACTTTTTGGTATTATCAGAGATGGGTGAATGGCGAATACATCAGACCGTCAGAGACTAGTGTCACTTGTGCCCAGAATATTTTCTCAAGGTTGAAAGCCTAGCTTCCCCATTTGCAAGGCTTCACAGCAGTTCATTCTCTAACTGGAGATAATAGTGTCACTTAAGCCGTGCACAACTGAGTCCATAATACTTTCAGCTGGCTATTCTTTTGAGTGTAATACCTTTGCTTCATGGGCAACACCAAAAGGCTTAATAACAATTTTACGAGCATCTGACACCCTACTCCAGGACCGACTTTAGTTCTGGTAAATACACAGAGTAGAGAGAAAGAATAAATTGCCATCCATAATTTCACCATACAATGCCAGATGCCGCTTAATTTGAAATAATTATGCTTCTTACCATCAGAATCTACTAGATCATCAGCATCATCAGTGTAATTTACAACTGTGCGAACATAATGATCTGCATTCTGTGTTAATGTGTTCCACATGTGTGACAAAATATCCATCAGATGTGGAGCCATTTGCTCGGGAAACTCTTTTACCAGAGTAGTGAGGGCCTGAAAGGTTTTAATCCAGGTTTCAATGGTAAGGGTTTTTTAAATTAACCAAAAATAGATAAGAAAAAAACAACAACAACCAGAACAATAATGTAAGAAAATGAACTTCTTGCTACAGGTGTCCACAGATTTTCAATGTGGTTTGTGCCAATGTCATTTCACGAAAGTCTGTATAAGTTCTGGAGCCAGGGCAAATTTTAAACTCAAAACCTAATAAATGGTTGTGCTGGTGCTAGTTCACAGACCAGTCTAATTTATCACTTTAACCAACAGTTTTTGTAATTACCTTCAAAACTATTTAAACTTCAATCATGGGTCAGACATAAACACAGCAAACAAAAAGCTTTCCAGGCCCGGTAATTTCCATGAGAAACTGGTCCCAAGCCGCTTTTTAAGGTATGTCATTTATATACACACTGTAGTTTATCAGCAGCTGTAACTGTTAGCAAGAGGCAATTACAGTGACAACTGATACAAATTACCCTTTATCATCATCATCATTATTATTATTATTATTATTATAAATACTTGATAATGGTAGCATGCTGTTGTCAACATGCCATTTTTTATCACCCATTTTTACGTTAGAGTGTTTTGCAAAATCTTGTTATTGTAAATAAATGAAGCATAACTTATTAATGCAAGAATATTGATGCAGACCTGGATGGATCATAAACCTTTGCTAAACTCTCTCGTTCAATAGTGTCAAAGTTTCAAGAATAATTTTTCAACCTTAATTACTTTCATCTTCAAGCCACAATCAACAGTGGCACTGCCTTCCTGTATGGCCAGCACCTGAACAAATGCTTTTGTGAACTCTGGAAGCATGGGGAAGCGTGCAGCAATGCCCTGAAATGAATGTTGATCAAATGAAAAATTAACGCCATACTGCTCAAAAGTAAGTTACATGTCCCATCTCATTTCTTGTGAGATGAGTGTCTCATCTTGACAGAAAAGGATGAGCATGGTGAGAATCACTAAAGCTGCAATCTCGGAATAAATTAATTACAAATGAAGCTCAGTTCCTCTACGTCTGAGAGAACAAAACTTGGAAAGAATCTGATCAGAATACACATCGACATTTTTCATTCATGCTTGACAGGTTACTCCACATGTACCTGTATGGTTCCTCCCCACCCCTCTTCCCAAAAGAATACAATAATGCTTATTATTATTTGAAGCAAATTTTTCTTCCTTTTCATTGGCCAAGAGCCCACCACGTGACCAGCAAATAACTGCCTACAAATAATGGTCTGCTCATGCGCAATGTCATCCAACTGTGTTTGGCTGCAAATAATATTCTGCTCATGCATAAAAGAAACCACGTTTTTCTTCTTCTTGGAATCGCTCTTGCATGAAAATAGAAGCTTCCCGAAGATATTTATTGTGGATATTGATACTTGTTTTAATATAAATCTAGACCACCCCCCTAGGTAGTGAACATGGGGTCTGACGAGCTTTAACTAGCCATTGGCAAAATACACTGAGGATGTAAAATTACTACAATATAACTGATAGTCACAAGATTTAAGCAACCAATCAGATAGAGCTAGGTTTTGTAAATTTAGTTCTAATAGCATAACTCCTCGGGTATACACGCAGTTTATGGCATAAGCAAGCAGAGTTCAGAAGCAAGATTGTAAGCATAGTGCAGATACAAATTTTCCCATCCCGCCACTCCCACGGACAGTCTTCTGGTCTTTCTGTTGTTTGTATTCTTTTATATGATTTGACTGTAGTTTTAAGTATTTGTTTTAATCAGTTATCTTGGGTGTATTTTCTTGCATTCAAGTGTTTTTTGTTGTAATAAAGACTGTCACATCCCAAAGTGTGTGTGCGTGGTGGATTAGACAAAACAAACTCGGTGACTGAATGATAAAACAATTATAGAACTCGGTTATCGCAAATATTGTGATTTGTCAGTGTCTCACACATCCATTATTTGCCAAAGCCGTTCTGCTCGCCACTGACAAATCATGACATTTTGCTCAACTTCATCAAATAATAATTGTAAGCAAAGGGTCGCATACTTGTAACATTCACTTTGTGGTCTTTGTTTTGAAGTCTTTAGGACTAAGGGGTATAAGAGGTCTCAGAATCTTTATTTGTAAAAGACCCTTGAAGTACCAAGAGTGAACAAGATCAATAACATCAATTGATATTGATATTGATACATGTACATAATGAAGAGAGGAGGTTATGAGAATTACGAGTTATAAAATTAATGATAACCCATGTTAGGGAAAATGCTTAGATCTCAACACAAAATTTGTTTTAAGATCTAAGAGAGAATTTAATTCTCTCCACTAATTTCTTTAGGCCCTTTAGAAAATGTTGGAGATTAGTAAAGAGAATTTGTATGTCTAGATATTAAGGGGCTTAAAGGGTCAAGACATGCATGACTGTTCCATCTCTAATAATTATGCTGTGTACACTGTTTGAGAGCTAATTATCAAGCTCTGTTACATGTACAAGAAGAACAGTGCATTTGACGCCCAAATACATGAAAGTTCTCATATTTGAATTTGAATAATCCTAGCTTGTTCACTCTGCAACAATTTACACATCTGTGTTTACTAATAACTGGCACAACACTCACACCAGTCTCTAACCCTTTAAAAAGTAAGAAGAAACTATTACATGTATATCAATTTATTTAATCCTCACCATATTATGACGTTCCATGGCACAAATCTGTGACGCACAGGTATTAAAAATCTCAGCAGCATGGGATCTGGTTCTTATGCTGTATAGCTAAAAAAGAAATTAACACTCTTATTATAGGCTTGAACAAAGTACATAATTAGTCTCACTTGCATAAGCAGCGAGACTCATAATCTGCAACCTGACACTCGATAAATCATGTTCACTGAACAGCCAGCTTACTATGTCTTTATTTCCTCACCATTACCTTTTAATGCATAATTTACAGGGCAGATGAGTAAAAGGTAAAGCAACCATATTTTACGTCAATAACTCATGACATTAATAACTGGTAAACCTGAGGTCAACGGTGCACTCATTTTACCCCCTCTCTCCATCAATTCTCTGTTTTAAGGGTATATAAAGCTAGTCAAAGCTACACTGACAGTAGAGAAGTTGAAACAAAGGAGTGATATCACCAGGGTTGAACTCGGGACCTCACGCACTGAAGGCCATGCACTAACCAACTGTGCCACCCTTTCTCCTATAGGAACATAATAGTCAACAATAGGAACAGGCCATGGAACTGAGCAAATAGAATACAACCCACCAAGTGCAAGAGAAAGGTTATGGGAATACTAAATACTGAATATTAAAAGCTTTCTTTTTTCAGGCACCATATTAAAAAACAGCCCTAGTGGCTACTTACTGGAAAAGACCTTTATGTCAAAGCTGAGTTTCTCCTCAGCTAGGACAATAATGTGTAGTACAAGGCTAAAAGTCACAACATGAACAGAATCATCCCAGTGCTAGCTACTGTCTATGTAAACTAGCCTGTGTATAGCCACCCTCATCTCTCAAGAAAAAAATCAAGGAAGGCCCATTACTCAATAAGATACTCAAATGAGGCTGTGACTGTAAATGTGCATAGGCTACTGTCAGCCATAAGGCTGACTCAGTCTGTCTTATACAATTGGTTCCCAAATCATGGAATTCATCAGAGCCAGTTAAATTATTTATTCTTGATTCTTACATCTGCGTGAACAAATATCCTGTACAGTTCCGGAAGAATCAATGGGGGAGCAAGGGGCATTTGGATGTCTGAAACTTTACAACACGACTCTGCAAAAACAAAAAATTGTGTCATTAACCTTAGGAACAACACTGAAAAACACTGCCTGTTTTCAATTTCGTAAATGAACACAACAATACACAGATATGAGGAATCTCAAGCTAAAACAGAAATGATTCTTGAGGCTATCCAAAAAGAGATACAGCAGCTACTGGAGGAAAAAGATACAGATAATGCAACTTAAAAGCAAAGGAAGTACTTTGTAAGTCATTTATTCAGCAGTTTTGAGAATTAAATTTGGGTTCTTATAAGCACTGACATTGTTTGGATTTACTTTATTCTTTGTTGTTGTTGAGTTGAAAGTCTATAGGAATAAAACAAAACTAGTGATACCAGGTTTCATGGGAACAAGTTTAGTTTTGTTTTCCGGGGGAAACATCAGGACCTGGACAAACATCAGAAAACAAAACTTACAGTTTCCTGCGGCCCTGACATTAAGTACATACATATTATGACTCTGACTCTAACCAGCCTAAACAGATACTTACACTACATGTATATCTCTTGAGGATGACAATACACACAATACACATAGAATGTGATGAAAGATGAAACTTAAAACTTGAAAACACACAAAATGTACCTGATAACACGCTCATAGCTCCATGAACCAGATTGCTGTCTCCGCTTGTTAATGCCTGCCTCAGATGTACAAACAACTTTGGCCATGCTTCCACCCAATCCCAATGGGCAATGGCAGAGATTGCATACGCCTGAAGGGTCATAAGAATGGTCGTAAGATCAGAGAGTGTAATACCACTTGTCTTTTAACCTCCTCAACAAGTGTGTATGCTTAATAGCAAAATGCAGTTATATTGTAATAGAAGCAAATAAACGGCAGAAAAATTCTGGGTTTAAAATACATATTAGTTTTTAAATATATAGCAATATAACACCTTACCACACCAGACCTGACTTTACTTATTGACTCTTGAAGTCCCTCTAGTAGCAGCAGATGCCAGATTTCTGCCTTCGCCTCAAAAAGGAAAAAGTTACACAATCAACTTTTCCTTGTACATGAAGTCATGAAAACAGTAATAAGCATAAAAATGATAATTGATTTCGACAACATTTTAGATAGAAATTGTTCTCTTTAAGAACATATTAGAAATTGTGTTCCAGAGTATCAAGATTTCAAAATTTTGGGGGAAAGCATGCCCCTGAAGTTTCTAGCTACTCACGCCTTCTGCGATTGCGAAAGTCAACAGTAATCAAAGAAAATCCTGATTTTATATACTCAAAAGATTGGACACACTGGTAATATAATTATTTTAAAAATTGGCCCTTACTGCTCCTGTTGTCTGTGGGTCTCTATACTTTTCACCATTGACAGTCCAGTGAGCTTCAATATATTGCTTCAGGATCACTGACGCAAGCTGAAAACAGCAAATAAGTAAAATAACTTCAACTTAATGATTACTTCTATTTCAAAATTATTAGGAAAAGCAAAAGCTGATTCATGGATCCATGTTACAATAATGAAAAATATTGAATTTCACAAAAGTTTCTTTTAATTTTTTTAAAGATGTTTGTCTCTGGCATTCTTTAGAGTTAAAAAAAAAAGATAGA